>DWUD01000114.1:0-11747 GCA_018236485.1 Plebejus idas
TACACGATTTCTGATAAGTACACTTAAATAATTATACGTACATTACATAGATAATAATACAGTAAAGTGTATGTGCCAGTTAAAACAAAACATGTATTATCATCACCACATTTGAATATAATATTTTGAATAAGTAAAAAAATTTAAGATGTAAAGACTTGAAGAGAGACTCACCACCTAAATTGCTAAAATAGTTGTACGATATTGGCAAAACAAAGTAAATGTCTTTAACAGCTAAAATTGCGGCAAAAATGTCAGCAAAATTGGTCCAGCGGTTTGGGCGTGTAGAGGTAAAAAGACAGACAGACTCTTTCAGATTTATAAACTTAGTATGAATTTATTAAAAGCTCGAGCTTTTCCACTCGCTCAAACTAGCGCATGCGCAGAAGCGGCTCAAGTCACTCATTACCGCGGGTGCCCGTCAAGGAATTAAACCAAGAGATGAGCTGTCAGCTAAACGGCGTGACTGACTACTGGACGTCAGAACTGACCCCGGAGGTTACGTAACCAAAAAACGTACGTCATATTAAAGTCGTAGACGATTTTTAACAGTAACCACGCATGGGAGACTTTTTTTGAATGTAGAAGTGTAACTGAGTTTTTTATTTGGGTATGAACGGTAATTTTTGAGTTACGACTTTCTTTTATTATTTTTGAGTTATGACATTCTAATACCAGGTGATATTGTAAGCCTTCAAGTCTTTGATACCAATTTTACCTGTATTAGTATACTCCATGTAGGTCCTTAACTTTAAAACTACAAGAAAAGCTTTCGTGTAAAATTGGCGTGTTCAAATTTTTACGACTTTCGAATACTTTTTGGACCGAGTAGTGAACAAACTCATAAAAGTTCAGGTCCGTAATAAAACTAAATGTCTTAAATCAAAACACTAAACTTTTTTTTGTTTTCGTGCTAATTTATTTCATTTACACTTTAACGGAGTCATTAAAACGCTATCGTCATAATTTAATTTGGCCACTGGCAAACACTGGTAGCGTTATTTAGTAGTCATCGAGTCAAATGCCTATCTTATCAATGATTTCAGCCACTGGTTTTAGAACGGTAGCGGGATTAGTATCGTCGAATAAAAAAGTGATTTAACAGGTCATATCTTCTGTCACCTGTCCGATTTACCATGCGAGTGTACTGGACAGGCTGACGTGAATGTCGGAACGCGGGACAGACGTCGAACGCACCTGAAACGCCCATTAAATGCCTGTCCACTTGACGAACATAATTTTAATGCTACAACTATTTGGGACGAGGGCACTATTCTTTATTTTCCTCAATTCGTTCTTTAATTTTGTTGACTTGTAAAGGTAGATATTAATAAGTTTTCTATAATTATTACGTTATTAATATGATGAATAAGAAACTTATCTACATGGTATCAACTTTAAAGAGATTTTTGAGGTAAACACGTACTTTTCGCATATTCAATTTACTTAAATCCATCAGCTAAATCGTCTCAAGTACGATAACGCTTCGTTAAAAATGAACCAATTAAGGGTTCGCCTCGTAAGTTACTGAAAGTTAAAATCTCGCACACCCATTGTAATAACGCATACGCTCTCAATATTAAAATTTAACAAGGTATTAATTAAAAAAACTAAAGCGAAAAGTTTAAATTTCGAGCGCGGGAATCGTGCGGTCGTTTTTTGATTCGATCCGTTCGGAAACGCCCACCGGTGATTTAAAATTTTGATTTATCGGCGGGAAGCGGCGCGGCTGCGCGTGCGCCTCCGTACTTGTAATTACAGCGACGCAACTGCGAAATGCCAGCACCCTCGACACTCTTTAACTCTTTGAAATGTTATTTGTGATACTCAAGTTGATATGGAAATCTGTTTTGGATACGACCATCCTGCTAATAGTTAAAAGCAAATGTTCGTTTTGCTATGGAAATGAAAGATGGTTCATGGTGTACGATAAACGAACTTTTATTAATTTATCCTACAATTTTGCTATTAACTATTATACTAATATCCAGTGATTCAAAATGACAGTTCCAGAGACCAGCCTATATTATGATGCTAAACTAAACATAAGATAAGTGTTTTTAAGAATTTATTTTTTAAATACCTATACCGTATCCGTCAAAATGTTGTTAACGACTGCATTGGATGTTGATTTTTTCGGGGGTCACGAAAAAAGGTTTGTGCTGAATTTGAGATAAGATTTTTGAGATCGTTTGTTTTGATATTTTATGTCATTGTGGTCCAGGTATAAACCTATGTCAAGCCGATATTTTTTGCACCCTGAAGATATTTGGATGTCAGCAATTTTTTATCTCAATATTTAAACATTTCCTGATAATTATTATGACTGTACGATAAACTAATATTTCAATATTTTTAAAATTGCAAGTAGCTCTACAACATTATACAGGGTGTACCGTGCAATTAAACCTTCCTGCCAAAGTACAAGTAAAAATTCCAATGCAGCACACTGCACAACTATAGAACAAAATATTAAGTACTATCTAATATTTTAGCGTTAAGTAGAATCAGAGACATTACAGATTCGACTCGAATGTAACATCTAAGTCAGTGGTACTCAACCTTTTTGTTTATAGCTTTCTGAGTATATTAACTGGTCCAAATGGATTAATAGCAGTTAGCATTATAACTGTGATTATACTGGGTATATAGTACTGGGTAGGTATATAGCTATATATACCTACCCTACTAGTAGTAACGTACTCTCGAGCATAATATCGGGTAGCAACAGTAATTGAAGGCAATTCGTGTATAAACAATCGCGGATTAGAGCACCTGCTCTCTTTACGACTTCCTACTTCACAGCTTTCTCGCTGCATCCACCTGTCCTTGATTAATGTTGCCAGCCTTCGTCATAAGGTCACGTGCACACGATTAATGTCTTGTCTAAAACAACAAAAAATTGTTGCCATCAGAGAATAATGAATTATGTGACAACTCAAATATATCAATTTAACATAGATTCAAAGTAAAGCAAATAGCGAAATAGAAACAAAAGATTTTATAATAAAATGCAATAAAGGGTATGAAATCCTCATAAAAAGTGCAAAAAAATCTTTAAGCTTTCTACTTTCAAGTCAACTTTTTAATGATAAACTTGACAGCGTATAAAAACTAAAACATCTCTATATAAGTGTTATTACATGATTAAATCAGTGTGGGAACAACTAGTCTATAAATAGAAGTAACCATATACATTATTAAGCAATAAACAGCATAAATAAAGGCAATACAATACACGATAAATAAAATTGCTTAATGAATTATAGGCATAAGTTAAGCTTCCATTCTAATGATTTGAATATCGAATGTTTTTGATATACCGATAAGGTAACTGCGGCATATTTTAGCATACGAAGTAAGAGGTAGGTACTACCTGCAATATTTCTACTATCATTGAAAGAAAAAAATATGCGTTTATTTACTAAATAAATTATAACAGTATTTAGATATCTAATCTTATAGTAACATATTACTAATTCGAGTTAAACTACGTTCGTAGTATTTTGCGGTTTGATAAATTATTCAGTAAAACCACAAAATGTATTAGATAATATTTATCATCATAAGCTATAACATGTAGGTATATTATGTTTTTAGTTAAGACTACTCTACCATCCTAGTTTTAGTAAAACGTAAGTTCTTTTATGTTAAAATTGATTTCTTTAGCATTATTTCTAGTTAGAAAAACATGTTTTAATACCTGATCAACGTACGTAACCGTGGTCTCGCCTTGTATCTAATTTGAAAACACTCACTGTCCCTGCCCATTCAATGCAAATTTGCACGATATATGCCGTTTACCGACGTTTAGTCGCCTTCGGACATCATTTCCAGTCGGTCTCTGCTATGAATAATGTCCTTTTATGCGTTTTATTACTAGCCCTACCCACTTGCAAAATATTATGAAACTTAAGGTAATTTTAGCTAAATAATAAGGTCCTTTTTAAGGCTGCCATAAACGTATAATATACTGATATATACATACAAGTATGTATGTACTTCTTTCTATCTTTGGAAAAATGTTATGAAAGTTAAATTAGTTTTAACTCTTGATACCCTCTCAAAGACCTAATAAACGTGAATAGTAAAGAACATAGACTTCAGACTGTATAGTCTATGTTATTATGTCTATAATATGAGAGTCTATACTATAGATTATAGAGTATAAACCTCCTCTTTCGTTTCATCTTTCTCGCTCTAGCTCAGTCACGGCGAGACCAGACGTCTCGTGACCATAGAAGTAAAAGTCATAGAGATTCACCCATTTTACTAATCTGACAGTTCCTGAGGAGCACAAAACTCATGACTTTTGAAATTTGGTCGTCCGAGGCGTGAGGCTGGTGTGATGTAGATACCAGCGATTGACAAGTCAATTCAGATCCGTATCTCGATTGGGCAACCTCCAGGCAACCGAATATTGTTAGTCTATAAGTTACATTAGATTTTATCAGCACCGATTTGTACGATCATCATTACAATCGCTACCATAACTATGATCCCGATTAGTTACGCTAAAACGTACGAAATTAAGTTAATAAGTACATGTTTTGTAATGTAGTAATTTCTTTTGACTTTCACTTATTTGGCAAAAAGTAACTATTGTAGATAAAGATTTTTAGGTTTAATAACTGCTATAAAGTAAATCTGTATTAAAATGATAAAGGAAACAAGTGTTAAAACCTTTTTTCAGTAGGTTACAAAATAACATCGTGTCGTCTAAAATCCTTTTTTAACTTGTGGTTATATTGTAGCTATGTATGACTAATTTTATTGGTATAATAGGTGTTGGCGAATAGCAACCCTTGCTCTATTTTAAGATCCCCCGTACAACACTTACAGTATAGGACGGTAATACCTACAGCACCACAACAGCCGTAGTACGCTGGTGTGAGTGAACACGATGAAAATCTTTATTTTCACGCTCTATCTCTCCTTATCTAATCGCCCCCGTCAGATAAGGACGGAGCGGCGGAAAAACTGCGGGGCGCGGGGTAAAGACTACATCGATTCCGCGCTTTCACTGCTAGGGGCCGTGTAAACCTTTAAAAACGGCGCTCCGCCACGCGATTGTGATCTATATTCGCGCGCTGTAGGACTCGAATTTGAATGCGGAGAGTCGGCGGGTAAATGGATTGCCTCCCTCCCGGGGGTTCTCGTAGTGGGATCTAGATGGCGTAGATATGCCGATAGCCGGCTGTGTGTGTGTTTTCCGGGTGGAGGTGTGTGTGAGTTTTCCGGGTGTATGTGTTTCGCTCGCGTCGGCGAATATACGAGGGGTCGGCCATCCCTTTTTGTAGTATAATTTTATGTTTCAGCGTAGATAGGCGGATAGATTAAGGAGGAGGCTGCGATTTGATTTGATTAGGAGGTGTTCGGAGGGTCGAGATCGCTGGGGGAGATGGAAATATGTTTTTAATGTGGGTGGCTTATTGAATCACTTGCGGACTCCTGTTTCGTGTTAATTAAACGATGTATAATTTCGGTTTCGACTTTAATGGAGTATTGCTTATGGAAATTATTGTACGTGTGAGGGGATGCTTGATAAATATCTTATGATTATATTATATCATGCCATTCATAATCATTTAACTTTCATTGATATCAAAACACATCTCTTTAAAATTTTCATGTCCCTATTCTGAACCTTATAACTCTGTCCTTTTCACTTTTTAATATAAATCGAAAATCGATAGTAAGAGGACTACTCAAGTTAGCGAACAAAGCGGTAAGCAAAACGGGCATTTATTATAAAAAATCCCAATAAACAAACTCCGAATTGTCCACTCGGTGACGTAATCGTTGATCTAAACAACAAAGACCTTTTATACCCACAATAGCTGTCATTGTCCGGGCTCCTTTGAGTTTACACTACACTGAAAATTAAAGGAGTACAATATGTACCGAATTAGTACTTTGTCGGAGATATTCGTGGAATGCAGTTGACAATTTTAATAAACTGTCGAGGACACTTTCGTCGAGGAATGTTCGGACAAAAACAGGTACTTTCGCTATGTCATGGACAGGCCGATAAAGGATCTTTTATTATCTGTTGATTTGATAATGATGATATCAGTGTATTATGAAATAAATCTAACTCAACACACATAACATAGAACTAAATGTATTTTGTTCTAGTTCTTCTAGTGGCGTAGCAACGTCGCTACGCCGTAGCAGGTCTACGATTTTTTTCCTACTTACAATTCAATTTAGTTTTTCTTATTTTCTGAGCATAATAACAACGATATATTACGTATAATATTACTATGAATTGTGATAAGGTAATAAAGGTTTCAATTAAGATAATATTATTATAAAATCTGTGCAAATATAAACAGACTAATTTGACGTCCGAAAGTGCCTCAATACTGCACTTGCTTTTACCTTTAGACTCTAGTACAAGATACTAAGTTCTAAATATTTAAATATTGTTCAACTTTTCCAGCACTTACAGTGGACATCTCACCATCTACTGGTGTACATCATAAAAATAATTGGAAAATCCTTATAAATCACGTCTGACTTTATCTGACGTATAAACAACCCCTCGGTAATCCCACCCTCACCCCGGGGGATGCTGTTGATTACCAACTCTTATCTGCACACGACCGGCAATTGACCCTATCTAAAGATATTTGGTTTAATCTCTGATTTTTAATCACAGTTGTTGTGTACTGTGTACTTAATTCACGTTTGACTTAATATCTGAATTTTAATCACAGTTGTGGATGTGGATTGGAATGTAAATAAATATTTGCTACTAAGTGTGATTGTAAACGCTATCGAAATAATTAAAAGTGCTGTCTAATATAATGAGTTTCATATTATTATATAACATTCAAATAACACACTGCTGAGATTATTATTGTTTTGTGGGTGTTTCAATTTTAAACTACCGATTTTGACTAAATTTCAGTACCTATAATGAAGTTCCTACACCAGAAAGTATAATTTCCGTGTGTTTGTTTAAATACATTACTCATTTATAGTTTTTTTAATCTACCTTTTCCACAAGTTTACTCTACCTACAAATTAAACTGAGACAGTCTATTTTTTTTCCCAATTTTACCACGGCCGCGGCATATCCATGATGTGTATGATGGATCATTTTAAATATAGAAAAAGCATCATTTGTTAACCTGGCTAATATGGCGCGTATAATCGCTGGTACAAAGGAGATGCCATGACGAGGCAAAAGGCTATTTAGGTATTCTGTATAGACATGTATAACTGGCTTAACATTTTTATTTGTTAACCTTTTACATTGCAAAGGCTTACAGTATGATTAATAATACTGGCACAATACACACGTAAGTAAAAATTGTTTTTAAGTCAGAACTATCCTATGTAACCAGATACTAATTCCATTCAGACAATATAAAATTAATTATTGGTATAAAGACGATAGGACAATTTTTTACAGAAATTAATTTAGATTGTAGAAAGTAGTAAAATGATAGAGCAACCGAAAAACAAATAAAATTCCGATTTAAATTCGACCATAACAGTACTATTCACGACAAACAGACAATACAAAACCTCCATTCTATATTCTCTTATGATAAACTTATATGACATGACAAATTAATGGATTTATTATTGGTTTTTTGTTTCTCGGACGAATGCATTTTTAATTGAGTGAGGCAGGCCACTGGTGGGGTGGTTTTTTTTGATTGACGTGTTGTAATGGGCAGGTGTGTTTGTTGGCTACTTAGCTTTTTCGTCTGTCTGTTGGTAAATCTTTTTTGTGTGAATTGTTATTGTTTAAGGAAATTGAATATTGATCGTTACATTAATAGTGGCAAACATCTGGTTTTATTGATAGGCACGTAAAATTTTAGATGCCTAGTTTATATTAATTAAGGATAATAAAAACAACTTTATAAAAAGTGTTCGACAAAAATATACTTAATCTTTTTTATCGTCTCAGAATAGCTTTCTACAGCTACATTGAATATAATGTATAAACGTATGAAACGTTTGAATATAATATACAAATTGTGATATGTGTGTGTTAAAAAAAGTGATAAAAAATGAATATAATATACAAATATAAACATACTATAATTCAATTAAAAACATAACGGGACTAAATAAAATTAACATAAGGTTCAACGAAGTACGGTTTGCGGTAGTCGCGCCATTTAATCTCGCCGTAAAGATAAACAAATTTTTCATTACAGATTGTTGAAAAGATAACAATTATCTTAATATTTCACTTAAAATGTAACACCTTAAGGAACCCGTTACTGGGTGCAATAATTAATTGTTAAACTGACATTAATTACAAAGATGTCCAGAATAAGGCCAATGATTTAAGTCTGACCGCGTTTCGGCATTTTTGAGCTCTAGTAGATTAATGTTTATTGCCGCTTGTAAGAAATATTGAGACGTTTTTGAAAATTATTACGCAGTTTTAACCCTATGGGTTAAATTTTTTAAATTGTCGCAAGACTAGAATGTACAAAAAAATATGTTTACCCAGTTTACCTTAAGTTACTGTTTATGTTACTGAATAATTTTGGGGATTTGGAAATGAGGGATAAAAGTATTTTCATTATAAAGAATTTGGCTTTATCTTCCGCGCGTGATATAAAAAGGACGAATCAAAATTTTTTAATCTCCTATTTCTTCAATATTCAACCGTATTTTCAATTGTATTGATGTCAGACTACTTAAACTATAAATATTGCGTTCTTTGCTCCGTTTTTGAGAAGGAAATTTCATTCTTAGTTGAATTTCCAAGAGTATTTTCCTTTTAAATGCTTGTACTTGACTGCAAACTCTTTTAATAAAATAACCCATAAAACCTCACCACTTACTCTCCATTCTCTTCCAATTTTAAAATTAATATTAACTCGTCATTCTTTTCCAGTCACTCCAGTCAGCTGCGCGGCGGGCAGGCACGTCGTGCGCCAACTGCAAGACAACCACCACCACGCTGTGGCGTCGCAACCAGAACGGGGAACCCGTCTGCAACGCCTGCGGGCTGTATTACAAGCTGCATAATGTAAGTTATAAACTGTAACTGTAATGACCCATGAATATCCTGCGAAGATTGGGGTTAAAGCCTTAACCCTGTTTGTTTTTTTCCACGGAACATTTTTTTTTTCACGTAGAATGACAAAAATTATTGGTTAAGCCCAATGTTAACTATTATCCAGACTAATGCGTGCGCATAATGCTTATGGGCGCAAAGTATGTAGTTACAATATTAAAAGTACCTAGTAAAAATATAGTTCCAAAATTTACTATAATTAGTTTATAGGTAACTTATAATATGTGTAAAGCACATCCTAATTCTGATACGACTCCTGAAGAAATAATGATCTTGGAATCTTAGAAGTCTTAAGAGTTAATGTAGACAACTTATTAGCGATATAATGGTCATCTGTTTCATGTAATGTATTAAGAAATGCTACATTTACACCTTATAATAAACGCAATCTAGTATTAACCTGTAAATGCCATATCTAACAACTATAATATACCTACCCCGGCTGCCCAGCGTCCAGTGATCAGATGAAAGTGGACATATTAGCCGTCGTGTAGAATTAAAGGGATATTTATCCTCGTTTATCGAATGCAGCCTTAATTTATTTGTTCCTGTGATTAATTGAATGTTTCAATTAAAATTGATTTGCCCGGTGCGAAATATTCCTTAATGGCCGCCGCTAAATGTGCAAGATAAATAATAAATGTCGTTATAATTGCGAAGAAAATAAGCTAAATGACTCGATCTGCATATTAAGATTTAAGTGTCTATATTTAACACGTCCGCTGTGTGACTAAATATAGTCATAATAAATGAGATACTTACCTGCAACAAAAAATCGTAGCACCTGCTACGGGTTTTTTTGTGTGTTAGAAATTACTGCATACGATAAGTTACACTGAGTTAAACAGACTTTCAAAAAAGGTCATACTTTTTTACATATTTTTATTTATGTTTTATATCAAGCCCTACTCTGCATTCTAATAGACAGAACCAGTTCACTTTTCCTCTCAAAATCTGTCATTTCAAATCTCAAAATCACTGCGATATTTGAAAAAAAATGCCCCCTAATCTCTCGAGGGTTAAATCCCTAAGGATGATTTGACTGTATTTAAGATGGGCCGGACCCCCGCCGCTCGGTAATGTGTCATAACACCCAATACGATTAAGTCGGTACATTACATTTTTTGTTCATTTGAATATCACTGATTTAATGCAGTCCAGTGAGAATAGAGATGTGATAGAGTTTATAAAATGTTAGGAGCTAATATTGATTTGATTTTACCCTCTTACTAAAAAAATATATAAGTACACAAGATTTTGTTCTTTGCCAAGCCACTTAAAGTTTTTCGGGTAAAAACTAAGATGGATTAATTTAAGTACATATTTTACATAATTATATCTAGTGCTTATAAGAAAGATATTTCTGTTGCCGCAAAAATATGTCCATTGTGATGTGTAACCTTACCTACTAAATTGTACAGTTAAATTGTACAGTTAAAGTAATCATTAATTTAATTCTACATTTAAATAGTCGATACCTAATTACCAACGTATGAAAAAAACAAAAGCACAGTGATATTTGGAATCTGAGCCCATTTTAATGTTACATTATCTTTATTTTATTGTGAATGTGTTAATTATCATTTTAATTGCTTTTTACAATAATTTTATTATAGCGTTATCAGCAATGGCTTTATTTACGTTAACAGACAAGTGTAAAATATGCCTGGCTTAAAAATAAAACAAAAAAGATATATGTTCATTAAAAATAGATTTTTACTTTTTTACTTGGAATTTATTTAAAATATGAATAAAAGCACCACTATAAAAACAAACAGCAAGCAGAAATTATGTTGGCACCGGCTTCCGTAGCGTTTTCTTAGGCCAAGGCGCACAGTTAACTAATAACAGCTATATACTGTGTCTTAAAAAACAATTTACAATTATTATTGATAACAGAAAAGACTTTAGAAATAATGCTTTATAACTTAAAAACAAACTAAATACTAACTAAATATTTAAATAAAAAAATAAACATTCTCTATCAACATGCTCTACATGAAAATATCACGAACATTATACTTCCAAATTCAAATGCAAAAAAAATATAGAACAATTCTCACGGCTCTCCGCGCCCTTACCCTTGTACAATCGATACGTGCATTTGAAAAAAGAACATGTAAGCGATACAATGACAAAATTGCAGTACAAGCGACCCTGCCCTTAAGATTTTTTGCCGCCATCAATACTAAGTATACAAACAATTGTAATAGCTACTTGAAATACGGAAGCTGGATATAATTTGACCTTTATCCCGAGGAGGGAAGGACAACTTGAAGGTATAATAATTCTGGACTACAGTAGCACTCAAGATGTTGAAACGCCTCCTCATACATATTGATTGTGTCTTTTGTCAATAACATACAACGTTTACACTTCAATGGACTGTTTATTTTAGAGATACGAGAATAACTTATAAAACTACGCTTAGGCTGCTACTGCTAGCCATATCTAGGGTTAGATCTAACACGTTTGCTTATACAGTTAAGTTTTTCAGCCGAGGCATGTCAAATTATATTGCATAGCTGTGCAGTTTTTGACAATCTGCTCAGGCTTACCTAATAGTGAAACTGAGCAGGAAACTCTATCAGGTACACTCTTAGGTGTATGGCTATCGAAAAAAGAAAACTTAAGTATTCCTTTAGTCATATACAACTGGAAAAAAAGGTTTTCTCGTAGAAACATGATT
>DWUD01000115.1:0-11735 GCA_018236485.1 Plebejus idas
GCAAAGCAATTTCAATAGTCCGCCGCAGGTTTGTATGGAAACTTGAAATTAGTAGTAAACGCTCTTAAGTCCAGCCAAATAAATGCTGTCTATCAAGCACTTTGTTCTGTTTGTATGTACTATCTAGCAAAATTATCATTATGTTCAATTTCATCTAAACTAGACCGCAACCCTACAAGTACCTAAACACCAAACTCTTACCCAGGTGGACAGCAAGGACGCGGAAATCGAGCAGCTGAAGGAGAAGCTGGCGGCGCTGACGAGCGAGACGGCGTCGCAGTCGTCCGCCGACGCCGAGGACGGCGAGAACGAACAGACGCTCGAGGGCTGGCTCTCCGTGCCTTTCAAGCAGAACATCCGCCGGCACGGCTGGAGGAAGCAGTACGTCGTCGTCTCCTCCAGGAAGATCATCTTCTACAACTCCGAGAACGACAAGCAGAACACCACCGATCCCGTCATGATACTGGATCTAAGGTAACATTTCGCATTTTTAAATAAGTTATAATATTCCTGTGGTAATTGTAATAAATATTTGTGCTTTTTTTATTTAAATTAGTTAAAATTTTCATTATTATTAATATGACACACACACAGAATATAATTTATATTCTGTGTGTGTGTGTCAGTAACTGACAATTTGTTATTCTCGCCTTGGCCTTTTTATGGATTAGTATTTTTAGCCTTATTTTTGTCTGACGTTAATTCACTATGTGTTTGTATTGCAGCAAAGTGTTCCACGTGCGGTCGGTGACGCAGGGCGACGTGATCCGCGCGGACGCGAAGGACATCCCGCGCATATTCCAGCTGTTGTACGCCGGCGAGGGCGAGGCGCGGCGGCCGGGCGACGCGCAGGACGCGCCCACCGATAACGCCGATCACACCGGTATGTCTATGGTTCTCTCACCCTCTGCCTTTCTCTTGATATCATCCATCTGTCTTTGTCTCTCTGTCATTACCTCTTTAGGCTTTAGAAGTGGATCCGGGAAACATAAGATAGTTTTTAGCCTAGAGAATGAAAAGCCTGTTTATCCTGGGCGATAAAGTCACTGCGTCACTTTGCGTCTATTTGAGTTAACGTTGTTGATATGAAGGAGAATGCATGATATTTTGTCAATGAATTAGAATTTTTCACATAATAAAAAGTTATACCTAAGGACTCAATCGAGTTTGTGTGAATATTAACACGTGTTAATAATTTCAGGCAATACAATACAACACAAGGGCCACGACCTGGTCAGCATCACGTACCACATACCGACCACGTGCGAGGTGTGTACGCGTCCCATGTGGCATATGTTCCGCCCACCGCCCGCATACGAGTGTCGCAGTGAGTACAACATATTTTTACCGTAATTATAGTGTATTTTTGTGCAATTAGGCGGAGTTATTTATAAGAAAAATAGCTGCTTTAATTTTGGTCAGGCTAAATCAAGTAATGTAATAAAGTTGTAATTCTAACTTTGAATCCCCTGAACTCTACATCACACACACACTTTTTGACATTGAAATCTTAGTAAAAGGCAAAAAACCATACGCTCGTGGGGTTTTTGTCTTTGATGTTTGTAAAGTAATAATAGTAATAGTTTACTTGATGAGATACCTATCAGCCTAGGAATCAATATTTTCTTTATTAGTACTTTACTAATATGTTGTCGAGACTCACCCCTAATGCCATATGCGTTATCCAGGGTGCCGGATGAAGATCCACGCGGAGCACGTATCGGAGGGCGACGGGGTGGCGGCGTGCAAGCTGCACGCGGACCGAGCGCGCGAGCTGCTCTTGTTGGCGCCCGCCGCGCCCGACCAGCGCCGCTGGGTGGCGCGTCTCGGCCGTCGCGTCCAGCGACACGGCTACCGCGCGCACATCACCAACCACGACCACACCAAGCTCTCGCCTAGGTAACTTTTTTTAAGGCTGGCTTTTTGAAAATCGAACCATTCCGTCACCGTAACCAGAGGTTCTATTTTGACGCTTACATTTAATATACGGACACTTGACATGAAACTTTTGCAAATGTATATATGGCAAGATACGTTATAGCATACCTTTTAAGAAGTAGACGTTGCTTTAAAGCCTTGATTTTAGGTATAGACATTATTACCTACCTTAATAGTACCTCTACACTTGGAGCATATTATTCAAATATTTTAAACGATCTAATAATTCTAAAAGCCCTCGTTGAGCTGTTATCGCGCACACTACGTCAATTAAAACAGTTGGGTTGGTGGTGAGTGCGCAGACTAGACAACAGTCTGCCGATTATTCCCGCTCGATTCCATTCATAGCGATATATTTTTGAATGAAAAATTTTACACGATTCGGATCTTCGGCCGACTGAGCAATCGGCGTTGTGTTCGCGCGTGGAAGAACGTCGTACTGATTAAGCATTGGCCGACGATTTGCCGATAGTTATGGCAATCGTATAGCCCATCAAACTTAATTATTGGCCGACTCGGTATCGTGTGATGAAGATCTGATTCTCTGATCTCTTGATCAACTGATCAAGAGGTAAACTAAACTATCGGCGCATAGAAAGTCTGCAGTCTGCAGGGGCTCTAAAATGATACTTTTCAGAACTGAATGCACAATGTGCGGGCGTTTACAGGGACTCGATGCGGTCGAACCTGAAGTCGTCGTACATGAACGCGTCGCAGCGCAGCTCCACGCTGCCCGCCAACGCGTCCCTGCCGCGCCAGTGAGACCGCCGCGCCGCGACGCACACGTGAGCCCCAAGTTACTACATTTCGTTACTCGCGTTTGACGTATTTTATGGAACAAACATTCATTTTGTTAACTCGATTCTATTTGGTGCATTAAGGCCTCTATTGTTAATGTTTACGAGTGTATTTCATTGTTAATATTTTGCCACTAGCTTAGTTATCTGTGTAACCTATGGCGGTTGTGACTGCTCGCTTCGTTCTGGCATTTTTAGTTGTTAAAAGTAACTTGGTGAACTCGAGGACACGACTTACTCCGATGGATGTTGATTTAAACAGTGTTATGACAATAACTCGTCGTGTAGACGTATCGACAGTACTTTGTGTATTCGAGTTCACGAACTCACGATATCTACCGGATATTTAAGGGCCTCGACTGACTTAACTTTTGCTCCTACAGTTTAATATAAGCTAGTCCTCTACGAAATTAGGCCTTCTCCAAAATTGTTATCCAAATATATCGTCAGCGCTGCTGCTGTGATCGTTATTTATATGTACTTATAAATTTTATTATGATGTCGACATTTAAAATGATATACAGATCTGACATTTTTACTAATTGATTTTAAATCGTGCTCTAATACGACCACTCGTGCTTACTAAATTTTTCTTACAATATGAAAGAAGAAAACTGCAATGTGTATATTTTTTTTATTATTTAGCATGAAATCGTACGATTAAAACAATTTATGTATGTAATATCAATATGAATCATCTGGTTGATTTAAATGTAAAGAATATAATTATTGTTTTCTATATTTGATTATGTACATATTAGTTGTATTGTTGATATTATATTTCGTTTGTATCTCGCTTCTATTTATAAGCTCGTGCCGGGCCGACCGCTACGTTACACGCGTCGGCCCGTGGTGTGGAAGGTTAACATAATATTATGGGGGAATTCTTGATATGTCTTTGCTAGGAATATCGGTTTGGACATTCAGAACAAAAGGCTCTACCTACTCATACTACTTGGGAAGTGTACGTCACTATATTATACAACGGCTGTCATACAGACATACAATGACTGTCAGATGATGTATTCGATTAAAATAATTTGATGAGGTAGGAGCTAGCTGGAATCTGGTTGTATAATCAGCAGCGCGAGCGACTTTTATCGCCCGATGCTTAGGAATTGCCTTATAGAAATAATGCTATACTTTTTCTGAAAGAAAAGTATTAAGGAATTGTTAAAATAGAATTTACACTATATTAATCACGTAACATGTTATTATTTGCTTGTTATATTGAAGTAACGGCCTAATTTTGCGTGTTGTCTTTTTATGACGTGAAGCCTTATAGTCCTAAAACGTAGGTAATGGAATATTACTTTAAAATGAACACCATAATCAATATTTCTATGAGCCTGATGCAATATAATCACATTTGACGTCACTGCTCATAGGACCAATATTAATAACTAACTCGAAAGACTGGCTATTCTATTTGTAGTGAACATATTTCACAAACGCACCAGTTACTTTAACCGACACTTCACTTTAACGAATTTATAACAAAAGAAAGGGACTCAATATGTAGATTAGTAATTGTAACTTGTAGGTTTGAAAACTAACGAAGAGCAGTGCCATAATATACTTCATTCATCGCTATATTCATAGAATTTGCTCAAGAGAATCAAACATACAGTTTAATTAGTTAGTTGTGGCAGTGGTACTTTAACGAGATGAAATAACTTCACCGGCCTAGAAGTAAAGTGTTTACTGATATTGAAAACGGTCTTCCACGAGTAATAACACTTTAATGTAAAATAACATGTTCGGAAATGATAGATACATTAGAAAATGTGAATCAATTAATTGTTGGGATAAGATGTTTGACTAAATTATAAACTCAAAAGTCATAGTTATTGCTCGTAATTTCTATAAGAGTAATAATCCTCTGTAAGGTTAAATTACTTGAAAGTCTTATAAAGGTTAAATTACCATTAAAAGATGGTATTGGGCTTAAATGTTCTGTAATATAGTCAAACATGTTATTACACTGTAGTGGCACTGAATTGATAATTGTTTATAAAAAGCTACAAAATTAAGTGCCAATAATCGTTTTGTTGCCTAACATGTACAAAAGTGCACTTTTTTATACAAAACACATTCAAGCAAACCGGCTGTGTATTATCGTTAAGTTAAGATTGTATAACATCGATGTGGATTCGCTGTCACATGTGTATAATGTATAGTAGTACATGCGTCTGAGTCAGTGATTAATAAAGTACAAAGTATATTGAGACAAGTTTTTGTACTCGAATACGCGGACGTTTTAAAAGGCATATCATAAGTGTGGCAAAAACTTTCAATTATAAATATTAAGGAAGATTTTGTTTTGCCATTATTTAGTAGTTTCATTGTTCCGACATAATATTTCTTGATTTATATAGTTTTTGAGTGCTAAAATATTTGTGTTCACTTTTTATACAAATAAGTACATGGATCTTGTCTACTTATTATCATTGTGGCTTGCATGCAATTTTTAAACTCACAAATACACGGCATCGAATTCAAAGAATTACGTAATAGTACTACTTTGTGTTCTGTCCACCGAGTGACAGTAACACCAAAATTTCATTTTCAGTGACATAACATTGCTCGAATCGCTTTGACTTTTTAAGCATCTCTCTATTCTCATCATACGTAAACTCGTTACTCGTAATAAGGAATTGTCTTGTCTGCTATCGGGGGGCCGCGGCCCGGCCCCGCTGGCCCCCGGCTGTGATATGACGTGTCACCGTGGTGCTAACTCGAGGAGGCTCCCGCGCCGGCGCCGCCGACCTGTTGTTATATCGATATTTTGTTACGCTTCACGAACTGTTAACATTCCTCCAACAAAGCTATGTTGATTTTGTTTATTATAGTTCTATGAGGACGAGCTCGTCCCTCTCGCTTGACCAGTTATCGCTTTTATTTTGTCTAGATGTAAGTCTTAGCCTGTCGCCGCCGCGACGGACGAATTTCAAATATACGTTACGTACTTAAAAGTTCAACAGAGTGCTTATTTTTAGATGCATTTTTTAAATTTTCGCGAGGGCAGCTACCCCGATCCGCGTGCACCCGAAATCGTTTGGATATTTTTATTGCCAAAGAAATTTTGGAAAATTAAGTTTCGACTTAATTGCAATATCTTTAGAAGATTGTTATCCGTTGACGTCCTCGTCATTGCTAGTAATTAATTCATGTGGGACGGATATTTACTTCGCATAATGTGTAGAACTAATTAACGACCGTGCCATCGTTCGGGAGTATTTTTTATCGGTAACAACGTATAGGGTGGTGGAACAAGAAATACTCTCCTCCGAATGTCACCGTTCTTTGTCACATACTGTACAATCATGATTATGTAAATTATTTATTCTTATTCTATACAATATATCTATGATAATAATAAAATTGTAACACTTTATTTATCGATTTAAAATTGTAAGTTCCTAACTAGCTAGCTTCTCATTTGTAAAAAATATACCGCATGTCTAACCCGCGCGTCTCCTTTATAGTTTCACTGTTTCAAGCATATTTTTGATATTTTAAAATGTATCTTTGGTAAATGTTTTACTTAGGATTGGTGTAGGTGTAGGTAGTGAGCGTCTCGCGTCCCGCGTGCGCGGCGTCCGCGTGCGACCGTACATACTGCAATAATTACCACGTGCCTTAGCTCTACGGCCCCTCCCATATCGTCTAGGCGTACCATGTTATATGTATCGATAGTTATATAATTATTATGTACATATGTTTTGAAATAAACCAATATTTTATGAATTTTATAAGGATTTGTATATTGTAAAGAATATTATTAATTTTATCATAAAATTAATGAATAGACTGTAAGTGCTACATTTGTGAAAAAATAAAATAACATTTTAAAAGCTTATTGTTTTATTACTACATTATTATAGTACTACGTGTAATAGAATTTGCAAAATAAACAAAACAGTAACAACCATTATAATAAACACAATACTGAAAACATTTTATAAAAATATGATTTTATGTAAGGTATAACAAATAATAATAATTTATCACCTAATTTTATCACACTAAGTTTCACTTTTTTATTATTAATTTTATTTTTAAATTCTGTTTTTTATTACTATTGATTAGTGATAGTTTAGAAGAGACCAACCGACTTCTTGAGTTCCTTCTGTTTCCAAAGCGGCAGGGATCGGAACTCGCTGTGGGGCATGTTGAATGTAGACACGAAGTCATCGTGAGTTAGATACAGCTGAAAAGTTAAATTTTTGAGCTCCATTTAATCTTATATTTTCCTTGTCTTTAAGAGTGAGAGCGAGTCAATATCAAAATTTCAACTTGAGGTTAGCACAGATCAATTAATATATTAGTTTAAAATTTAAATCTAGCTCTTACTAACTTGAGTTTATTTTTTTAATAACTTGAAAATAGTTTACATCTTTTAACTCCAAATTATTATTTTTAAATAGAATGACAAGGTTTGTTTACTTCTTTAGTGAGGGGGTCGACGTCCGGCGGCAGGTGCTCCTTGGGCCCGCGCAGCAGGGACAGGCAGTACTTCTCGTGTTGGTCGAAGCACTCGCTGTTGCCGTTCTGCGGGGCCGCGCGCCCGCGCACTATCGCCTTGCCCTCCAGGGCGCTCACGATGGCGCTGAACGATTTGTGACCCTGAACATGTTTACATTTAACACATTTAAATTGATGTCTGGTACCCGTAACACAAGTCCTTCAGGTACTTAGCATGGGGCCAGATTGACGTAGTGTGAAAAGCGTCCATAGAATATATTATTATTAACCAGATGACCCGAAAACTTCGTATCCCTTCATTCCTGAATTTTCTTGTCCCATAAATCTTCTATGGCAAATCGCTTCAGTCCTCGTCTTTCGAGTTTATTATAAAATGACATTTTAAGCATTTAAAAAGGTGAAAGAGTAATTGCAACGACTACGTACTTTCCACATGGAGTTTTTCCACTGAGGAAAAAATCCTGTGAAGTTAGGGGGCTCCCTTCCCTGGCTGAGCACCAGTATCGGTGTTTCGGGGTCCCGAGCGGCGGGGTCTGAAACATTCAAGTATAAACTTCCATTTATTATGATTCAAATGAAATTTCGATTATGATGGTTCAACGCTTTCGGGTGCTTCTTTTATTAATTATTACAAAACTCCCTTGTGCTGTCTCCCGATTTGTATGGGGAGGGAAACTGGAATTCTTCCTACTCCTCTTATTTTCTTCTGATTAATTTCGTTACGGGTCCTAAGACAGTTTTAGCATGTCCCTCGGGCTCCCTGAGATCATATCATAGGGCTTTCGTGGTTGCATACCGCTATCGATCCTGGGACACAGGAGATACAGTGGTGGGAAATGGGAATGTGTGGTGGGCCAAAGCCCGTAAAAAAATATTAGAAAACCCTAGCTACAATGTAAGTATCTGTATTCTGTATGTCATGTGCTTGGATTCTAATCAAAGCAACCGTTTCTAGCTACTGCAGCATAGCTAGTAATTTTAAAATTTGGTGTTGTACCGTGCTGCAGATACTGTTCTGCGACTTGTCTGGCGTCGTCGCGCAGGCGCGGGCCGCAGTGCGTGCCCAGCCACACGAACAGCGCGCCGTGTGCGTCAAGCACCGCGCACAGCTCCGGCGCCAGGTCCAGCTGACTGAACGAGATTACCTCCTCGACTGGAATATAAGGTTAAAAATTACATTGTTATGATTTATCCATGGGTTTGTTGCAATTTTTCAGGTAGAGAAATGAAAAGTATCCTGCTCTTTAGCAGTTTTGGTACTTATTTCCGTGCGGATGATATAGTTCAAAATTATTATTAGTTGCGTTAAAAACATGTTTGAAATCGAGATAAACCTACAAGTATATTGTCCCGACGTCGTGGCCGCGACGTAGAACAGGCGCGGCGGCAGCGGGCGCTCCACCTCCTTGAGCGGTGATGGGACAAGTAGTTTACGTCGCTCGCCGAGCACATTCCAAAACTCTGGCTTTTCTTTGCCTGAAAACAGGGAACACACTTTAGTATTATTGTTATAGACACAATTTTTATACTCTGCATGTTTATGCTCAAAATATAAAATATGACATACATTGTTAAATGTAATCAGTACCTTGCATGACGAGAGTGTGCTCTGCGGCGGCGAGGTTCTTGGCCACCTCCCGCTCGTCACCGGTGGCGCTGGCGGCGCACCACACCCATACGCGCGCGGCCTCCCGCAGCACGTAGCATGCGCCGCGCCCCGCCCCCGCACCCTCCCCCACCCCCGCCACCTCCACGCCGCGGCCCTCGCGAGCGTACTGCCCCGACACACGGATCAGCGCGCGCGACGGCGCCACCACGCGGTTACCGGTAGCTGCAAAGCCACGTTGGACTTTACATGGAAATTTCCTTTGGAAACTGCTTTTTCAGGACAAGTGTCAAAAGTCACAGCTAGCGTTATGTAAAATCCCATTCACTCTTTAAATTGACGTCGATAGATACCCTGTTCCTATAATTGTGGAACTGCTATTACATTAATAGCATCTGGCATGGCAACGACGATGTCTGTGCGTTGTACACGTGACGTAATAAAGTAAATGACTAGTCATTGGACAGTACTAGCTTGGTACTAGTTAATTGGACAGAGTACAAAAACACAATATTTATTATGGTTGCTTTAAAAACTACCTGTTTTTCTTTAAAATCAGGCATTCTATTACTTTAAAAATAGGCAGTTTTTGAAGCAACCATAATAAAATATATTGTGTTTTTCTGCTTTGGCTGGTACTGTCCAATTTACTAGTCATTTACCCTATTTGCCGTAAGTATTACTTTTTTATATTAGGACTTTTCTTGCTCAAATAAAAAGATTAACAAAAAGGTGCTAATAAGTAATAACACGTATTGAAGAAAAGTAGAAACTCACGATTGTTGTTATATGTATGCCCATTTGAGTAAGTTTTTTGATTTATTCCAAAAATATTAATTTATGGATCTTACGGTCATAATCGGTCGCGCTGCCGATGTAAGTTATCATCCGCCCTTTGTATATTTGCAGAAAATGTGCTGGTTCCTTGCCTTGGTACACCCAAGCCTGCAATATCATTTCACTTGAATAATTTTTTATTTTATAATTTAAAGCTAACCTATAATTAATTATAACAAAGTAGTTAGGAAAGATAAGACTGAATATAATACCTGAACAGGAAGACGCCCTAGTTTAATGTAGAGGTCTTTGGCTTCTTTTGCACCCAAATTCCTCAAATCATTTGGCGAAGAGCCACCCTGGAATATAAAAATAGCAAAATAGGTGAAACTTAAAATATAGGTAGAATCCGTTATACTATAATCTAAGTGACGAGGTACATTATATCATTTTTTTAAAGTTTTTTTTGAGTTTATTGCCTCGATTCGCCATTTCGAGTTTAGCTAGTGGAGAAAGTTGGTACCATCCAGTAGTAGAGTATAGTCTGGTCGCCGGTGGGCGCGTGGTAGGTGTAGAGCGTCAGGTAGCAGTCGCGGTCGTAGAACACGGCCTGCTGCGGGCGCGATATCTCCGCCAGCGCGCCCGCGCCGCCCGCACCGACCTCGTCCGCGCGCCGCACGCGCCACGCCCGCAGCGAACCCGACCCGTCGTCCGGCAGCTGTGCCTGCGGTTATGAGGTAATACAATGTCCATGCATGATCTACCTAAACAGTTAAATAAAATTTTAAAATCTAAAGAAACTAAAATTTTAAAATCTTTCGCATGTTGTAGTTTATATGCATTTTCTTTATAATAATTGCAGGTATCACGGTATCATCACAAAAATTGCTAATTAATAACCTACTACTTACTAAAGTATTATTAAAGAAGAACTTACCTCAGCCGCGAGCCAGGCGTTGGAGGCGAGACTGTTGGCATCGAGACGTGTAGTAGCGGAGCGCGCGGCCCGTTGGCGTACATCGCGTCGCGCGTCCGCCCAGCTCCAGGCGTGGAACAGCGCAGCGAACTCCAAGGGTTCACGCCCTACCGCCACCAGCGCCACCGGTGCCAAGCGACGCTTAGCTCGCGCCAAACCGCGTGCGGCTGCTAGCGCACCAGCCGCAGCGCCGCGCCCGCACCGCGGCCCCGCCCACGCCCACACTCCTCGCGACCCACCGTCCACGATGTACACTCCCTGCTCACAGAAACGTCAAAATTATTATAACTACATAATATAATTATCTAACCGACGACACAGAACGACACTCAATAGGTTAACGATACTTACGTCATCGCTCAGATCCTCGCGGTAAAGTGGTGCGCGTTTGACCTCCTCCAGGCGTGCGGCGGGGCGGTGCGACGCGGCGACGGGCGAGGTGCGGAGCGGCTGCGTGGCGCGGTAGAGTCGCGCGGGGCGGGGCGGGTCGGGCGCGGCGGCAGCAGCGCGGGCGGGGCGCGCGCGCAACTGCAGCAGCGCGTCCAGCAACCCGTGGTCGCCCGGGCAAAGAGTTTGCTCGTAGCCGTCGTGTGCGATCAGTATGCGCCGCGTTATCATGCCCTTGTCTGTGCCTCGCGCTAGGCGATACGCCACCTGAGACACGAGGTATAAAACGTTAGGACTTAGGTTCATTATTTATGTTTGGACTTTTTACCTTAGGACTTATACATTTGAGGATCCAAAGTAAAACGAAATATTTCGGATTGTTTTACCTTAGCGCCAAACATTTTCTCAATAAGGTGTGCGGCGCGGCCGAGCCACAGCACGACGACGGCCGTGGTGTCGAGGACGAACACGCCGTCGGAGGTGAGGTGCGAGTACGAGACCGACTCCAGCTGCAGCACGACAGGCCGGCGCCCGCGCACGCGGTACAGCCGAGCGCCGCCGTTTATACTCCCACTGCAAAGGATCCTGAAATCGAGTGTAACAGGTATAATGGTTTTTTTTTTGCCTAAAGAGTCTTTAATAAGTCGGTTAAGTGTTTACCTCATTCCTTCTCGGAAGTAGGACAGGAGTCGCGGCGACTCGCTAGCGGCGAGTGCTTTTCTCGGTGGTTCCATCAAATGCGACGATGTGTAGAGAGGAACGGAAA
>DWUD01000116.1:0-11734 GCA_018236485.1 Plebejus idas
TCCTATGTCCTTTCCCGGGACTCAAAGTATCCCCATACCAAATTTTAGCAAAATCAGTTCTGTGGTTTAGGCGTGGCAAGGTAACAGACAGACAGACACTTTCGCATTTATAATATTAAGTAAGTATGGATATTAATTTTTATATTTGTTTTACGCTACTAGGTCTCATAAAATCAGAGGATTCTTGATTGTTACTATTGTTCTTCATTAGTAACACTACATGATTAAATTCTTTTATTCTTAATTTTATTTTATGCCAAATCAGTTGAATTCGAACTTTTTTTTTTAATATTTTTTTCGTCAACCTTATTTACTTACTTAGGTTCCGTTTTTCTAACGATGATGCTATTAGCACAGCTATAATAACTGTCCTGTGCCCTAATAAACTAATTGGGCGTTTAATATTGTATAATTATTGTATGTTCTTAGTAATATAATTATTAGAGGCTGAGCGAAGGTTCGGTTTCGGTTTCGAATCCTTCGACAAAATTATGTGCTTTACAAAAACTGTATAATTATATTCATTAGAAAAATTGATGAGATTTAAATATTGTTTTTATTCTATGAAATAAAGTTTACATTCTGTTCTTATTTCGTGTAGTAAAAACCTAAAAAATACTTAACAACATACCACCTTATTCGAAAGTGAAAAAGCTTGTTAAGTGAGTTAAGTGATGTATAATTCATAAACATTAAAAAAATAAGATTGAGAGGGTTAAACCGTAGATTCGGTTTCGGATTCGGTTGGAAAATAGGGCTTATAAGGACACTTACAATAATTATTTATCCAATTACTTAAGAGGACATTGTAATTAATAATAAATATATGTAATAAACACTTGTCAACATCTCAAATAAGGAAATGATTTAGCTAAAACTAAACTGGCTAAACCAAGAGTTGTAAAAGAATGGCTGGCAGAGGTAGAACCTACTCGAGATAAAATAATTTTAGTTAATTTTAATATCATTTAAGATATCGCACTAATAATGACGACGATATTAAAGTTTTATTTATTTTGTTTTTTGGCTGGAAAGTGTAAAGGAATCAATTTAAATGGTAAGTACTTGCGATTTTTTATAACTTTCAAGTAAAAATAAGAAACTTCTTATCTAAGGCCGTAGCCAATGTTTATCGTCTTTATTTCCCCAAATTTAAATTCGATCTCTAGACTCTCTATTAAGTAATTCAGTAAATTGTGTTTTCGGGTTCCGAACCCGTGGTCATGTGGTTAGTGAGCCTTTCTTTGCCAACTTCAATGCCCAATGCCTCCAAGGACCCTGGACCATCCAATTTTCTGAATACCTCTTCAAGCCCACAATTCTGAAAAGTTTGGGAGAGAGCGGGTCACCCTGCTTGACACCTTTGAGTAGTACTCGGAATTTAGGGCCGGTATATTCATTTAAGATATTTGTTTGTATATTTCAGAAAGTGTCTACAAGAACATGCCAAGTTTGTTTTTGATGGACGACTATAAAGATTGCGATTTTGAACCATTAGGTTATTGTGTGGCTGATTTTCAGTTGTTCTCCAATAGCCAATCAGCTCTTATGAATGTTATACAGGTACTAATTATTTAATATTTATATTTGAGCTGCACAATAAGTGTGATTTTCATCAAAATTGTTTTAATTTTGAATATATTTTTGTTAGTACTATTCCACACCTATAAATTAAATTGTATCGTAAAATTATTATATTTGTATACTTTAATATTTTTTAGAATTATTCGTCGGACAAAATGAAACATTTTGACCATACACTGATACACAGAGGTGTTTGCTTATCCAAAACATGCAACATGCATCAATATACATCAAATAAAGAAGCGGACACAGAATCGATCCTTGGGGCATGCATTAACCAAACTGTCTGGGATCGTTACGGAATTGAAGCAAAGATAAAAAAATTACATTATTGTAAACATAAGGACATAATCAAATTGGATGTTTACGATATTGCAGTGGTATTAGTGTATGCTGTTATCATATTCTTTGTAGCTCTAGGCACTGCGTACGATTTCTACCAGACTAGGTATCAAGGAAAGAAAGGTAACTTCAAGTGCTCTATTTCTAGATAAATAATATTTT
This sequence comes from Plebejus idas, assembly GCA_018236485.1. Taxonomy (NCBI): domain Eukaryota; kingdom Metazoa; phylum Arthropoda; class Insecta; order Lepidoptera; family Lycaenidae; genus Plebejus; species Plebejus idas. The sequence goes on from DWUD01000116.1 coordinate 2,089, forward strand.
GTTTCAGGTACATATTTTAAGCTCTACCTTGTAATTTCAGATAATCAGTGCTTAATGGCTTTTTCTTTAAAACAAAATTGGAAGAAGTTGGTAGCCCCGGCTGGAGTAGGACCAGACCCAAGGCTCAGCAGGCTGAAATTGATGAACGGATTGAGGTATTTTGTCAGGTTTTTGGTGCGCTTTATTTACGTTAAAGTTATTATTTGAAATCGTTGAACGTCACATTTATAAAAATTTGTTTTTCGTTGATCTTCATTTATTTTCTGTTTCAGAGCAATGACGATGGTTTGTGTTATATTTTCACATACAGCATTAGTATTATCAGTTACATATGTGGCCAATCCACTTTATGTTGAAGAGGTAAGATTGGTTAGAATTTTTCAGATATTTACCCATATATTTTTTACTTATTATACACCTTATTGTATTTCAGACTTACGATGATTTATCAAAGCACATCTTATTTAATGGAACTTTGGTAGTTCATACTTTTTTTGCTATGTCGAGTTTCCTTTTAGCGTACAACCTACAGATCCACTCAGAAAAACATAAGTTATCATGGACTCAAATACCAAAGGCAATCATTTTAAGGTGGTTAAGGTATGGCTGTATTATTTTAATTAATCTGTAGTATTAATTTTTTGGCTTTTACTGTGTACTTTATATAGCAGTTTTATCTTTTCTCCTTTTACTTTAATTTTACTTTTTTTGCTTGTTTTATCTTTTAAATCTTCTTCTTCCTGTAATTTCTTTTTCTACGCAACATTTCATTTTTCAGACTGACACCACCGTACGCGTTAATGATAGCGACCATCAGCACATGGATGCGTCATTTGGGTGACGGTCCCTTGTGGCCACTTCTAGTGCTCAGTGAGACACAGCAGTGCAGACAATACTGGTGGTCGAATATCTTCTACTTCAATAACTACTATTTCCAGACGTGCCTTTCTATTGGTTGGTAAGTAGAACTTAAATTAAAAAGGCTGTAATGTGATATGTATGCTCTTAATGATTTACTTTGGTCTAGTCCCTTCTTTTAATTTATTATGGAAGTTATCTTCTTTTATAGATGGTTAGTTTTTATTATTCGTAGTAGAGTGTCTAGTGGCATTTTCTTTATTATTGAAGTTATTTCAATCATCTATAACATGTTGTTTATGTTTTTAGGTATTTAGCTGCAGACTTCCAGTTGTTTTGTATTGGAATAATATTACTGGTCATCGTACAAAAAACAAGTAGACGAATTATTGCTCTTTCTTTACTACTTATTACGTCTTTCATAACAACTGCATCACTCACCTACTTTAAAAATCTTAATGCAATTGTTATACATTCTCCAGAGTGAGTATAAGAGGTTTCTTAGCAATATTATACAGCACATAATATGCTGCTTTAGACATTTTGCTATTTTTGTTAATATTTTTATAATTGAATCTGCATTTTTGTTTGTAATTGATTATTACACCTTTGTATTTTTTAAATGATCAGTGCTTATAAATTGATTTATTACCATTGGACCTTTTTAAGGACGTGCCGTAGTATTTACGTCTACGATATGACTTACCGATGGGTTTACATCGGTGCACACACTAATCTCTCCACCTACACGATCGGTTTGGCTGGAGGACTCCTCACCTATTACTGGCAAAACAACAACTTTGACGCGAGAAAGTATAAGGTACGATTCTTCCCTCCATACTATGATTTCTTAGCTTGACGACGTATCTGGTTTTTTTTTCGCGTGCAGTTATTGCAGTGAGTGCAGTTATATTTTATTATGCTTCATTATTCAGTGTGCTTCTTTTAAAGTTACTGAAATTTTCTGTGCTGATGAGCCATTTTGTCTACTTGTCCCTTTCACTGTTCACATAATATCAGTGGCTTGCACCAACTTACAGTACTTACTATAACTTTAACCATAACAAAAAGTAAAATGAACTGTCAAATCCCTAGTAACAGTCCATTATGGACGCCATATTTGCCGATAACCTTAGCTTTAACTTTAATTACGCCTCTGGTGCAACGGTATGAAATTTACTTGCGCGAGTAAAACAAATATGTATCTAGAAATCATAACCTAATTAATTGTAATTAAGTCTTTGTAAGTACCAGTAGTGCCATAAGTACCATTCATATTACCAGTAACAATAGTAATATTTATATTGTTTCATTTCTTACATTTGGCACTGTTCAAACCATGCTTTCTGCTTCCAGAAATACCGCTGGCTTCTCTGGATCCAGTTTCCACTAGCCGTGTTGATTATACTTTCCGGAATGATATTCTACATCATTGAACCTCCGACACTATTAAGGGTTCTCTACGCGACCTTCTACAAACCTCTCTTCGCAATTATGGTGGTCAACTTTATGGTGGCGAGCATGTTCAAATTTGAGTGTAAGTGCTTTGTTTCTTGATAAAGTTAATATGTTATTATCTGTCGCAGCTAATTGAGCTAGCAATGCTAATTAAGGCAAAGACATTTCATGTCTATTGCTGGCGAGTAATTCTCTATTGACAAATATTAATATGTTGTTTTCCTAATGGTGCCCCTTACCGCGAGCATTCACGTGTAAATAATGTAATGTAACATTTTTAGATTCGAATTTGACCATTATCATTACAAAGTGCGCGGTGTAATGCTCGGTCTTCCTCCCTCACTGGTGTAATGCTCTTGACTCTGTAACGTTACATTACAAGCGAATGTCCCGGTAAGGGAGCACCTTTATTTATTCACTCGTCCTTGCAATTGATATTGCCAACTCTTTCCATAGAATTTTAATTAAAAACGTAGTGCCTATGGTTAGCTTCTGCATGTCATACGTTACTAGAGCTATCTATCAAATAAATGATTTGAATTCTTTTCTTTCAGCCCTCTACCGTCCCATAGTGGAATGGCGTGGCTGGACATGGGCTGGACGTGTGTCCTACAGCGTGTTCTTATTACACACCATTTACCAGCGAACTTATGTTGGCGCGCAGCTCGCGCCCATTTACCTTAGTGACTATCACGTAGTGAGTAAGACTTGTAGAAACAAATTGTTTGTAAATAAATAAATCTTTTTAGTCAAAATAGGTATCATGAATACACTTTTTGCTACGTTAGGCTTATTTAGATCATTTAAAATTATATTAGATGGTTTGTTTCCAGAGGTAGATAATGTTTTGTTAAAATTTACCCTGAGGCCGATTGTAACTTATATCGCGTTGATATTTAAAGATAGAAAGATCGTAGCTTGAGTGAGATGTGTTGCGAGGAATGTGTTTTTAAGATCCAATAGAATCGCTGCGCTGAGCGAGGTCACGTCAATGAAGCGATTCTATTGGTTCTTAAAAACACATTCCTCGCAACACATCGCTGGTGGAAATGCAGCATTAGTATGGACCCTGATTTTTTCTGAAAGCTGATGTAAAGCTATCCTTTGATCACGATGGTTTCCAATTCTTATGTTCTTTTGTTTGTTACAGTTGATATTGCTTTGCTCGTCTCTGCTAATGTCGTTGCTCAGCGGTGTTGTTCTGTGGCTGACGGTGGAAGCTCCAGTGGCGGCACTGATACGTATTATAATCAAAACTGGTAGTAATAAATAGACTCAGTAGTTATTTTGTAGAATTATTTCCTAGTTGTAGTATGATTCCTGGTAGTTATGGTATCGAAATTTGAATTAGTTGTCATCGTAGCCCATTACTAAAGAAAAGACCACACGGTGTAAACAAACATTTATACTTACATCTCAGGACCTCAGTCACAGAATATATATTAGTTGTACCAACCTCAGTGTAAAGTTAGTCAGAGCTGTCGAGGCCCTCTAAATATATATCTTGCCCACAAAAAAAATTAGGTCTTGTCCCGCCACTGCATTTTATTTTCAACCAAATTTATTATTGAAGTATTAAGGGGTATTAAAGGCACAAGAGACACTTACTTACTCGTTAAAATATTTAACTACTTCAGTGTTCCCTTTTGAATAAAATATTCAAGAATTCCATTCAATCTCTTTTTATAAACCTCACTGGGTGTGACCAAACCAAACTTGCTTAGATCCAAATCTTCGTCTAGTTTTGGAGCCTCGTCAGCATCTACAGTAACTATTAGCAGAGAACAGAAACCTAATACTAAATTTATTGGCAGCATCTGAAACCAAAGCATAATATTATATTTGCAATACGTAATATATTGTAAAAAATATTAGTTAAATTCAAATTTTGACGTGGTCTGAAATAACATAAAAATTGATCCAGTAGTTCGTAAGATTAGTGCGTTCAAACGAACAAACTAACATAAAAACTAGCTGCAGTTGTATGAGATTAGCATAGATGTAAATATACGAACCCTTTGAATCTCCTTATAGAAATCTTCTCTACTAAAAGCTGTTGCGTACTCTATTTTGAACTTCGATAAAGCCGATGCTAACTCTGAATAGTATTTTTCCAATGATTTGTGGTACCATTTGTCCAAAAAATCCTTATCAGCTCCATTTAATAGAAAATATAAAAGATCGAAAACGGGAGTCCCAAAGGTGATGGTTTGAAAATCAAGTATTGCGATTTCAAGTTGAGCCTGTAACGAAAAAGGTTATTTTTTTCAAAACGACATTGGACACAAAAAATCTATGTTTTATTATGTGTGTTCTTTGCATATTTTTGGTTCTTTTTCATCGTTTTATATAATAATAAATAACACTTACACCATTATGCCTGTACAATAAATTACTTCCTCGATAATCAGCGTGAACGAGTACTGCTTTATCCGTTGAACTGATAACTCTATTCAAATCTTCTCTATCAACCACACTGTTGACTAGCTTCGTTACAAGGTTTTTCTTATTATCTTCTGTTGATTCTATGACAGTAGCAGATATGCCACTCAAAAACTTTTTGAATGCGTCGCTCTCTTTTGCTCGTAATACTTCTCTTGTAACTTCAAACTCTTCTGGATAGTGAGTAGCCAAAGCCATAGATAAAGCATGAAACTTAGCTAATTCTTTCACACCTTGTAGAGCAAATTCACCACTCATAGGCTCAAATCTATCAGTGACTTGATAACCATTTGCTAGCATATTTTCTAATACAAGTACCTCTTTCAAATACTCATCATTTGATCCGTAGAATTTTGGGGTCCTCAGTTTGTCGCTTTCTAAAATCTTGTATTCATCTTCTATCTTCCGATACATCTGTAGTAACTTTGTATAAAAATACGTTTCTATTTTAAACACTTGCACTGGGCTGTCGTCACGCATTTTTTCGCCAATCGTTGCAACTTTAGCGAATAGATTCAAATTTTCTCTGTTTCCTGCTGATATTGTAGCGGTGAAAAGAGCACTTGTATAATTACTTCCATCGTTTTCAATAGGATTAATAGTTATTATGGCATCCTTGAAATATTGTTCTTCAGCAATTTTTGCTAACAAATTACGGAGAAGATTTTCTTGCTCAGACATGTTACTGAAAGTCCAGAACTACTATCAATGCATAATTATATTATTGACATACAGGTTCTGTATTTCTTATCTGCACTCAATATTAGATAACATTATGATAATTTAACAGACAGTAGTTTGTTATCGTCAAACGTGTTATTATTGTCCACGAAAAACGAAAACTAGCGTTAATATTTACAAAACTACTACGGGTTACTACAAACAACTCGATATCAGCCAGAGTCCTAAAAGCTTTTTTGTTATTTCCCTTAAAGCCGTAAAAAATTACCTAAAAGTTTTGATACTTCTTTACTATAGAATATAATATTTAACTATTACCTTTTGTTTATTTTAATATTATTATATCTGCTCAGTCTCTATTTTTCATGTAGGAGAATAAAAAAATAGGCATTTTGCAATTATTTATTCATAACATTACAAACTAGTACTGGCACATTATGAAATTAATAACAATATATTACTTACAGTTCATAAAGGTAATGACGTTATAAATAAATATTTCACGTCTTTTATGAAACGTGTAAACTGTAATCTCATTTACAAAAACAATGTTGTTTACTTTACAAAAAGTACTTATTTACAAAGTTTTTAGTATAAGTGACTAATTCACTTCCAAGGTTTCCAATATATAATGGCGTTTTTACAACATGCAGTTCCTACATGATTGCCATTATTAGATCACTGTGACCTATGGTCATGTTAATTGAGTGTAGAACTAGCTTTGTTACGTGGAAAACAATTGGTAGTCAATAACTAACAATACTTGACTTCGACTATATAGAAAAAAATTGGCTCGCATTCCACTGTAATGTGCGTTTGGCTATCTTCAAATCCTCTTCTTGTTCTTTCAATTATTTTTTCTTACTTTTCTGTAAATTCTGTAATTCTTATAATGTCTTCAAAGGATACCCATCTTGACAAAATCGTCAACTATGTCGTTTATTCTTTGTATGTACATTTCGTTGGGCTTTATATCAAAAGCGCTCAGCGTTAAATCTTTATTTGCCTTCGGCGCCTTATCTACTTCGATTGTTATTATAAACAGTGTGAATACACTAATTAGAAGTCCAAATGGTAGAAACTGAAAGCAATTAAGTATAAATTAGTTTATTTATTTACTTAGACGTTGTAGTATGTACTGTAATTTTAACGTTTTTTCTACCTACATAATATGGTACTACTAGTTCTTTAGATTAACTAAATACTAGAGTCTAGACTATACAAAGAAGTATACTACTTTTGTAAGATCTTTTGTATTTTTTTTAATTATTAATATTAATTTCACTCTTTAAATTATTATTGTGGTCTATTTAAAAATTTGCTAGTAATATTTACCTTCTTATATTCAAAATCGAAGTCTTCTCTTGGGTATACATCTTTAGGGTCTACGTCCAATCTTCGAAGGGCGTCACAAAGTTCCTTATAGTAGAGTTCTACAGAAGACGTTAAATGATGATCTCTGAATTTTTTGTCGGATCCAGTGAAGATGAAATACATAAAGTCTAAGCAGGGACTCCCTTGTCTACATGTTTGATAGTCCAATGGCACGACTGTGATGGTGCCATCCTGATAACAATGTTAGAGAACTATAATAAAATAATTATAATGTATAACCTGGTTAAAATATATTGAGCTAGTATGTCTTAAGCTATTTATTTTTATGGTAAAGTACGTCATCTAATCGAGTCCCAACTCCCAAGATATTTTGAGCGGGCTGTAGAGAAATTCGAATTTGATTGTAAACTTTTACTGAAACAATAAAATAGCAATTTAGCATTACGGCGTTCATCATTTTATCTAATAAACTTACATACATGAACGTCTTATGAACGTAGAAAAAAAGGCGGACGGAGTCTTACTATAATATACAAAACTGTGTCTTCAGACTTCAGAGTCGACCACGCACACATTCTTACGCCTGTCAAATGGTATGGTATGAACTAACCGCTAGCGTAAGAATGTGTGCGTGCGGACCGTGTACAATGTACAAGCAGTCAGCCTGGCCGACTCTGAAGACACAGTTTTGTATATAGTAAGACTCCGTCCGCCTTTTTTTCTACGTTCATGCTTACATCATTGACTTTATGCATCAAATTATTAGGTCGATAATCTCCATGCACCAACATGGGACGTTTAACAGATTTAAAATAGTCGTTAAAGTCTGCAGCACTCATTTTTTCTTCTATAAACTGCGACATGCGCTCCTTATTCTCATCTTTTACAGCACTCAGTGCGTTATTGATAACATTCTTCATCATCCCTTGCATTTGTTCTAAATCGTACTCCAGTTTTAGTACTCCGTTTGCTCTATCAAATTCTTCTGGATCGTGAACTGACAACGCCACAGACAGAGCGTGGAATATGGCCAACTGCTTCAAACTTTTGGAAGCATACTCCCAATCTATCGACTTGAACCTATCGAACGCTTCGAATCCTCTCTTTTTCAAGTCGTCCAAAACCAGCGTCTCCTTCATATATTCATCGCTGGCTCCATAGAAAGTAATAGTGGCTAGTCTATGTTCTGTTGGCACATTATACTTATCTTCCAATTCCTTATATTTCTTTAGTAGTTGCGTGTAACAGTATATTTCTGATTTGAATATGTTTCCTTTGGTGACTGCTCTCATTTCCTCTCCTACTGCTGCTACTTTGGCAAAGACGTTGATATCATCTTTGCCTGCAGCTGATATTGTGGCTTCGAACAGCTCGCTGGTGTAGTTCGCTCCTTCGCTGGATACAGGCTTGATATTAGTGGTGACTGGCTCATAATTTAATTCCTTAGCAATGCCCGAAAGGACGTTTTGTAGAATTGAATCGGAATCTGACATGTTTTTGTCTATTTCATGTCTGAAACAAGAAATTAAGAATGAATGAATATCTACAGTGAAATTGAGATTTTTTCATTGAATTATGTGCACGGCATTTAGCTTTTTATGATTTTTTATGTTGCCATTGTAGCTAATTTAAGAATTACTGCGTAGGCGCATAGTATAAACAGAAAATGAAAATCAAGCAGTAACAAATACCACTTGAATCAAATTCCGTTAAAATCTATTTAAAATAAAATTGAAATACAAAGTCTATTTAAAATTAGGCAATACCTATCGCTATATTAAAAAGTTTTAATATGTCGCCGCACTCCGCATTGCTTAGTATCTTGTTGTCCATTTTATTAACAGTCGCTGATTCTGAAGGTAAAAGGCCACATTTTGTATTGCCGAAAAATGTTAAACCATGTAGTCAAACTGAGTTATTAATTGAATATTAAACTATTAAATTATTGTTACACTCCCGACGAACCTTCGTGGTTTATGAGAATGGGAATATATCTCCAATTATATTATGTATGTTTTAAAAATAATTAAAAAAAACTTACAATTATTTATCACAATCAGATAAACACACGAATTACTGTATACTACGTGATAATGTACCACTGGGCACTGGTCAAGCGTTACTGACGGCTAATAGATATAAACTGACTGGTGAAGTACATCATTGTAAACTACACAAAACAACGATCATACAATTATTATTCAATACATCATCTGCATCCGCGTCTTAAAATACATGTAGGGTCCGCAAAAAACATTGATTATGTCATAATCACAGATTAATAAATGGGTACTTTGTATAATATCATGTTGATGGGACAACCTTGTGAATTTTCTGTTTATAGTTGCTTGTACAACAAGCAAGCTTGCTGTAACTGTAAGCATCTGCAAAAATTATTGTATGAGGTTTGGTGGGTAAATCGGCTTAGTTTGGACTTTCCTGCTTCTTTTGTTTTGATTTTTTCTTCCAAATTAAGTAATTATTTATTAGAGCAAAGGTCCTTTCAGCTACTTTTAGTGGCTGAATATTTTTTCTTTTACTTTTTTTGTATTTACTAATAATAACTTAAGTATCTATTAAGTATTAACAAGCATTATATTATGATCATTTTGTATAGTTATAATGACCAACATTAACATGATAAGCTTTATCTAATGTTGTAAAAATAAAACTTCTCTCGTTTCGATAATATCCTAAAAATATTAATTATTATCTTTGCGATTATGTTATGATTATGCTTTGAGTTACTAAACACCGTTATTCTTGAAACCATTCAATGAGCCCGTCAAAATGAATAACTTTTTCTATGAGCCTATGAAGCCGGCTTTGCTCTTTTTAACCGAGACGCAGATATCATCTCCGAGTGACACAT
>DWUD01000117.1:0-11707 GCA_018236485.1 Plebejus idas
TTGAAAAGTACAGTTTTACGCCAAATTGAGCGTGAAAAGTGTAAACGCTCTTAACGTGGAAACGAGGATTTTGTGACCAACAAAAACAAATGCTGATCGGAATTTTCGAATTAATGGTTCAATAAAGATTTTAATAATTGCTCTCGCTTTAATCATCGATTTAATTAAGAGCCCTGATTGGAGAGAGACTCAAATTGTGAATTTATTGAGTCATACTGTCATACACAACACAAGCTTAATAGCCTGCTTTGTCGATGAACTGTTGAAGCTCTATAACAAAAACAAAAAGCCGATGTGTAAATGAGTTGAAATTGTCTAGCCGCCGTTATTACTGACTGTGATACAAACTGTTAAATCTACTTCTGACCATACGACATAACTCTAAAAAGTTAGTATTATTATATTTTAATCTCCATGGTCAAAATATGATGCGGTTTTTTCTTTGTCAAGAACTATGAACTAGGAAAATGATGAGCAGTAAATAAATTAGGACGGTATTTTATGAATTTACAGAATCTTTTGTCCCTCTTTGTCATGGCGATACTTTGCGTTTTAGGAAAGGATATAGTCTTTATTACTAAGAAGTGTAGGGTTCCTACGCGATATATCCGAATTTTCGCGAAACGAGGTCGCGGATAGTAGGTAATAATTGTTTATTATAAAAATATTCTTTTCATCACAAACCTATGCCATCGCTTTGTTTCGAGTTTCGACTCATTGCCGTATTTGTTCAGATGTGAACAATATGCAGTGCCGTGTCAGTTTGACAGTATGAATAATGAATATACTTGCTTGTATGGCTTGGGATGACGGAAAATAAATGCATTTATGAAAAAATTTGTATAGTTTAATATGCTATTACGTTTCAGCGCTCCTTAGAAAGAACTATGGACTGATGGAACTACTACAGGCCACATGCCTGAGTCACATTACACATATAGAAAAAATATAAACCTTAAAGTACCTACTTTTACTTTTTTATAGACAATGTTGGTACTATGTAGATAAGCAAGTACTTAAAGTTAATAACCGAAGTTATCAAAGGAGGCGGACGGCAGACGGACACAACAGAAACCAATTTTTGCGCGGACAAATTTGCGGATATCAAGTTTCTAGGTTCAGCTTATTTATAAGCAACTTTATTGCGAATATACACTATGTTTGCATTTTATTAATATTATTTATATTTAAATAGTACTAAAAGTAGGTTCCGCACGTGCTAGGCTGTTACCAGTTACCACACAGCTGACTCAGACGTCCTAGATACTCGCTCTTGTCATCAACTATAACTTGATTAATGATGATAAAACAAACCTAATAATTAAAGTAAACATATTGACTGTTATTCGAAATCACTATCGATCATCAATATTTCATTTTATAAATAAAAGTTAAAAATAAATTAATCCGAAAAACTGAACTATCTTAGATTGTTAAATACTTGATTAATTCCACTAATCATAAGCCTTGATTTGTTTACAGTTACGTTAATAAATTAAAGCCTTTCCACTTCAAGCCATGGTTGTCAGATGGCATGGATAAAAGTGAATTACAAGGTATTATGTTATAAGCGTTATAAGGGAAATATTAACATATAAATAGAGTTGATTGGGGCCGCGTCGCGCCCTACTTGTTAAGGCGGGCACACCGGCTAAATCATTATTTTTTAGCGTTGCACGGGATGACTACGGAAATGTTTATACTCTGTGGTTTATGCCGCGGCCGCATATTATATGCGTAGTGCTTCGCGCTAAAACCGCTACTATTGAGTATTGGACGATCTGCGTGTATCGTCCAATCCAAGTAAATAGTATCGTCTAATCGCACGAAGCTTCGTGACGTTAGATGCAGGTGCGGCCGGGACGGAGGAGTACGCCACTACCATACATTTTACGGAATAAAAAGTATCCCATGTCGTTTCCCGAGACTTCACTCAAACTTCAAAGTATCCCCAATTTTCAGCAATCAGTTTAGCGGCTTGGGCGTGAAGAAGTAACAGTCAACATACAAAACGACATACTTTCGCATAATATTATTTATATAATGTTTTAGTATGAATATAATGGATTGTCTGTCGATGGCTAATTTATTTTAAAGTATACCTACTTGCTCAAACAGCTAGGTAGGTACTTCTTCTTAATCCATATTATCCATACTAATAGTATAAATGCGAAAATTTGTTTGTCTCTTAGCTCCCCACGCCCAAACTGCTGAACCGATTTTGCTAGGTATGGAGTCGCGACTTATTTTGTCGCAAACGTTATCTAGTATGTTATAATAGACAAGTCATTGGCGCCAGCGTGTATGTCAGTGCTGGCTCCGTTGGGCAGTGGATCGACCGGATGTGGCCGCTTCTCACTGATACTGTAACTGTCTGCATTGTTTCCTCATGGAATTCTTTTCCCCTCTTATATAAATCCAATTAGAAGTTTTATGTAATTGGTTAAATTCTTCGTTAATTGTAGATCAAACTATCGTAGGTTTTAATAAGAGATTTTGGTGGGTTCTAAGTTTCTAACGTATTTAATGAAAAAGATATACATCGGTATTAGACAAGGATGAAACATGGGAAGTGTTCCCATTATGTAAATATATTATTATCATAATTAATAAAGGGGTTCAAGTAAATTAAAATGACATAAACACTCACACTCCTGACTCCATAATATCAAAAATTTTGTATTCAGTTACAGTAACTGTCGATCTTGATACAGACAATGTTGCAGTCTGTGATTTCTGGTGCTCTAAAAATTTATAAAATCTGTTTAGGTATACGTTTAGGGCTCACATGGCACGGCCATACACTCAGACGAAACTAACACTTTCTATTTTTATCGGAAACAGGGAATAAAACAGCTCATATTTAACGACGGATTGTATACCTCATCAGTCATCAGTATTGCTAGCAGGTACAGGGTACAGTACGTAATAATGTGTCCATATATCGACAAAGGTAAACGTCCTCTAACCTTGACTAGCCCTGACACAAGGGTTATGACTTAGGAGGGTACCCCTGACAGTCATTATTGTTAATATTACTAAATTAATTAAAACATGGCTAATAGTTGTAAGTAACGAAAGTAATAATAATATTATGGGTAATTCGGTTTTAAGTGACATTTAAACAATAGCTTTTAATTTGATGAAAGTGACAGCTACTATATTAAAAATCAAAAACTCTTTCAGCGCTGCTACTTTCACAGTGAACTCTATATTATAAGAGTTTCATACACATCCTAAAGTAATTATCACTTTGTCGATGTCTTATAACGTTTTCACAACATTCTTCAAATGTTACCATTTGTAGTACAGAATACTTACTAACATAACTTTATCAGACAAACACAATTGCATACTGACAATCTCTAGATCCGATAAATGTAGTGAAGGAAATCGCTAAGGATTTGAATACAATGGTATTGAAAAGCCGGGGAAATGTTACATTCACAGTAACGTTGCATAGATCAGAAAACGCACTATAGATTTCCTAGATATTTCTTCTGATGGTGCGTATTGAAGCGTTAGAAATAAACTCCATACTAATATTATGAATGCGAAAGTTTTTCTATCTTTCTGCATTGTCTGATAGCTACCTTTTATGCTACCACTCAACAGTATTTGAAAAAGTCTAGACACTTAAATGTCCTGAAAAAGAACATAGGATACAAGGATATTTACAACCCAGAAAAACTACTGTGTTTTTGTTTAACTGTTAAACATTCATCACTCAATAATGTTGACTGCAGAATGTTTAAGTTTAAGTAAAGCATATCAGCTAAGAAAAATAATTAAGTAATTCTTCAATTAATATTCATTGCACGGACATAAAATTATTCTTGCTATATTACTATCTTCTTACATACCTACTATCTTCGTGTCTACTTCTTTAATACCTATTACCCAACCTAAATCCTAATACCCAGTTCAGGGTATATAAGTTATAACCATAAGTATACCATAATTATTTACGTCTATTAAATAAAATTGGTCTATGGTCATTTCAAAGTAAGCATGAAACTCCATTAGGACCATTTTTATTATTTAATTAATTTTACCAATTATGTGAGGATGAGTCATCTGTCCAGTTGCGAGGGGAGGGTGATGTATGTCCCCATTCTCCCCTACAGACGCATCAAATATTGATGATCGGGCTTGTATTCGGGATTGCAGGGAGTGTGACGAATTTAATGATTTTGAGGGGAAAATGTAGAGTTTCGAACTAGATATAGCTTATTAGATTCTGTATAAAATCTAATTTTAAGGGGCACTTGCGTAGATCTGGGTTAAAGTTAACTCTGAATTAAACATCGTGTCATTTCTATTACTCTTTAAAGTGGGTGACAGATATGACATGATGTTTAACTCAGAGTTAACTTTAACTCAGATCTGCGCAAGTGGGCCTAAGACCTATAGTATGGTACTTTGAATTTTTGAAAATGTGATTCGTTAATTTACTAGATTTTGAGCGAATAAGTAATAAGTTAAGTGTACTCATTGTAGACATATTGTATAATAATATATTTACACTGTGATAATATACACATTGTGTGGGTAACAATAATGAAAAAAGGTAATTTAAAAAATAAAATCCGATATAATATTATCCTGCACTCTCACAGTAAACTTGTATGTGACGACGCCGCTGCTCAAGCTCAAAATTTCATCAAGCTGTACAGGCTGCAAAGCGTGACAAAGATACAAACAAACATACATTAATATTCTGGAAAAAACATAACCTTTTTGAGGCGGTCCTCTGAACCAGCGAAATTTCAATCTACCAAGATTCATTCAAAACATACGTACTGACAATAATTAGTAACCCAAGCGCAGTCCCAAGTGTTCCCACGAGTATGGTTGGATCATAGTTATTATAACTATTATAAGTTACGTAAGTCGTGTGACCCAAAGTCCAAACAATGTGAAGTGCAGGCTTCTAGGCTACTAGTTATGTAAGCAGTGAGACCTAGCCAACATGCAGATGATAAAATCTGATGAAAATGATCTTTAGGTACATAATATTTGGATAAACTAGCTAAAAGGCGAGCTTTGTGAGGCCTCGCGTGGTCGCGTCGTTTTTCTGCGTGGTAATAAATCTTTAATGAAGTTTTAAATATTTTAAGCACCAAACCGTAATCAGTAACCAAACCTTGACTGATCTATGATAATTGATTTAACATCTATATAGGTATAAATAAGTAATAAAAAATACTGTGTTAAAACACACGTAGGCATCAATTTATTTATACCTATGTAGATTGTATTATTATCCGTGTACGCATAGGTGTACGCCTATTGATGCGTGTTGGTTTTACCGTAAAATGCATCACAAAAGCAAAGAATAATCAATAAATACACTACACAAAAGTGCTCAGGTTGTGGGATATACAAGCTGGGCCTGATTATGTTTATATATAGAATTTTCTTACTGCAACTTCTATGTCTGTGTGTAATATGTATCTATAGTCTATTAGGGAAAATAAACTATATATATTGTTACATTTCAGTATAGGTACCGCATAATATTTTGTCGTAGGCCATAGCTGACGTTGTCCAAATAGGACAGACTACAGGAATTTACTGTACTTGGCTATACCGCTTACTGGTCGGAGTAATAAATACACTACCAATAAAACAGTCCCTACTATTATAATCTACTATCTACTGCGGTGTGTCAGTAGTAGCTCGTAAAGTCGGCTATAAAATAGACTGTCAGCATGAGTTTCTCCGCACTCCTTAACTATAGTTTAATATTCAGTATATCAGCTTTATATTAGACTGTCTGAGATGTACCGAAATAGTAAAATTCAGTTTGTAAGTTCAAGAGTTCGATTTAATTAGCGTCCGTCCGAAGTTTCGGCTTGGCTTCCTTCAGCCATTTTCAAGCAAAAAAGCATAGAGATTTCAAACTGTCTTCCTTCGAAGTTTGTGTAATAATTACTAATTAAGTAATAAGTTAATAACCGATTAATCCAGGGGTTCCCAAACTTTTTCAGCCTGCGGCGGCGCAGTTACAAATCGCATATTTTGTCGACGCCCTACTCTAGTCTCTACCTAGCTATTAGAAAAAAGATACATAAATATAAACACCTGTAATGACTATAGCTAGATTAAGCAGGCAAATGATAATAATTAACAAATATTTAGTCATCTATTTAAGGTACATTTAAATTTAATTTTATAATATTTTAATGGTTTCGGATAATAATGGAGAATCGGCTCACGAGTCACGGCGCCCCTTTTGATTTTCCATGGCGCACCAGGGCGCCGCGGCGCACATTTTGGGAAACCCTGCCCTAACCCCTATCAAGAGCCATATTTAAGGAGTGAATATTAATGCTCAATTAAAGCTCCATTTACTGTCATAATCAAGAAAAATATTTAAGATATTTTTCGCTGCGAATTGCAAAACGCTGTCTTTGTCTGCTATGTGAGTTGTGACGTTTCAACATGCCAGTCAAAAACAAGTAGACCATGCATAGTTATTCGCTGTGTGAATATTTTATCAGGAAGGGGGTAAAAAACTAGTAAGCAGTGTTTCACCACTTTATGATAAAGTGCCGGATAGGCTATCCACAACTTATTTGACAGATTCTCCATACTCTATTTGAAAAGTTAATGCACCATGCATTGGGAATCATTAGGAAGTGGTGAAAAAGGTCCTTTAAAAACTAAACTTAAGTAAGTAATTATTTAATTATTCAATATTTAATGACTCATTACCACGCTTTAGCCGCTTCTTTGAATGATCAATAGAAAAAACAAAAACATCAATTATAGTTGACGGCGGTCGCCCCACGTTACATGACGTTACTACCCCCGGGCGGGCTTATCCGGCCCTCCCACAGCTGGAATTTCACGCACGAAATACAGCAGCTATGTATACGCAATGAACTATAATACTATATATGGATAATATATATACGCAATGAACGCACTATTCATTCAATCAAATAGCAGATTGAACCAGATGACTGTAGCCATGTAGATGAAGTGCCCTGACAATGAGATGCCTAGGCCGTTTGTTAAATGCGTTTCATTCATAAAATTGATGAGTATGGTGTAAACGTCTATTTTAATAAGATGGTAGTCTAATAGAATCTGCTAGAAATCTATCTATAATTAATACATGGTAGGTACAGTAAGATTGTCTTGGCATTATTATTGGATACAAGTACCTATGTAATTTTTCGATTCATGACAGCCTAGGTCCTAGGTGTTTAGTTGGCTAACTAAAAATGGTGGAGTTTTTTTTATTAACACACGTAATTATTGTAGAATCTGACCAATAAATCGCCAAAATATTTATGTATCTATTATACAATCGAATAAAAATTTTAAAGGATAATGGGCACTTGACACTTCACAAAGGCCATAATCGCCCGGGGGCACTATTTTGGATTTTGTAATTTTTTTGTTTAAAATGTTTTAGTTTATACTTACTCGAAAATTGTCTTTTCTGTGAAATATCTTCTGCGAATGGGATGTGGATTGTGGATATACCTATCTCCCATATCCAACCACTAAAATATCTAGAATACAATCAGATAAAAAAAGTTAATATAATTTAGTAAATATTTTAATTAGGGTGGTGTTTGTTGGAGAGCAATATCTCATCCTGCAGCCAATTTGGGCGTGTCTAAATGGTCATGAGCACCCTCCCACAGACTTGGAGCAGCGGCGCTTTGGACGGAACGTTGTCATAGGTAAAATAAAAAATATTTTACTATTATATGCTTATTTATATTATCTAACTTATCTGGTATTGATAATTATTATGATATTGGTACTTTAGAAATTGAGATATATTCCCAAAAAAGTATTTTACCCTTATTTGAGAGATGTCTAATATCAATTATTGGTAGGTACTTAGTTTATGGGTAAAGCTTAGCATGCTTCTATATTTTATCAATTTTTCATAGGTGTACACCATATTTAAATTTTCATTGCCTGAAATGCCAGCACAGGTGATTGCACTCTACGCTGTACGATCTCGCGAGATTGCGGCTAAACCTGCTACCAGGGACAATGGCTCCGATGATTTCACCAGTATTTATCGTGCTTTGACTAATTAAGCATTAGCGTTTAGTAAACACTATCACGTCACTCGGCCGCCGCGTGCCGGTCGCTGAGGTACACCCATAATAGAGTCAACACGAAATAAAAACATAATATGATTCAATTTCTCGTCAGACGAATTTCAACTCTAGCCCCGTGCGATAGAATTTATTATCCGATACGCTCGTGTGGTGGACTCTTTACGTGGAAATTTGCCGAGAGCATAATCTTTGTCAGAGCATTTTGAACACTAATATTAATATTTATAGGGTCTATGGTGCCTCAAGCGAAGTGAAGATAATTAAGCCGAAGACACACGCTCTCTCGGGGCGGCTGCTCATTCGTGCATAATGGGCTTGGGGCGAACGAGGCTGACGCTTGACAAAACGTGGTCCGACTTTCACTCTCATCGCGAGCCAGACTCGATAGCCGATTATAAATAAGTCCACGTCGGTTTCCAATTGTATGTAGGCAGATCGAGGCTAAGAGATTCAACACAATAACACATTGCACAATAGATGAGATTTCTTTAAAGCAAGGTCTAAATTATAAAGCCTCGAAATAATTTAAAGATATATAAATGAAGCAATATCTAAAAATATAGACCAAAGTTGTGATCTGATTAAAATAATCATAATATTTTACTCGAAACATGTAAACCCAATGACGACCTATAAAACACCAAACAACGTTATGAAAGCCGATACAAAAAGTGATAACAGTTCTCAGAGTCGCGATGATGTCGTAATCTAAAATGGCACAAGGAGTCACGTTAACAAAGAGCCGGTGCATTATGTTCCTTATCATTGTCCTCGTCGGCTTCGAAGACGCGGAGAGCGCGGCAAACGTCTCGACTCTCGACATGTGTGCATTTTTTGCCCGCCCAAGGAGGCCGCGGGCGCGAGGTTATACACCCATTATTACGTCCTTCCTACTTTCAATTATTATTATCGGGCGGCGGCGCCGCACCCGCGACGGGGAGGAGAAGAGAGGCGCAGCTGCTGCCTACCAATAATCAAGACCTCGTCCGTATTAGAGCGAGACAGAAAATGCAGACGTCACCTTGTATTTTCGATGGTATTTAGTTAACTATGAACTTTTACATCGACCGAGTCCGAATAGGAAACGTGTAATATGTTCCAAAAGTTCTCCGTTAAGTTTCAACACTTCTAGTTGATAGAAATTTTCTTGAAAGTGTTTAAAAACTTTTCGATACGAAAGCGATAGGAGGCGGATCTACGAACATTAACGAGCGCCCTCGGGTAACTTCGTGCGCCGCTAGCTGCCAGTTCGTTCGCCGCGGATCGGCGGCCAGTCGTGAGAATGGTGCAGTTTTGTGCGCGAACAAAAGGAATTATTTGTTTTTAAGTGCAAAGAAGATGATGTCGTCTGACTCTACAAAAGGGCAAATGGAATACGTTACCGAGGACAAGGTTATTAAGGTAAATAGTGCTACATGAAGAGAAAACGGTGAAAAATTGTGTAACAGATTGGACGCTAGCGGGCAGTGTCGTGTGTCGGTGCAGGGGGAGGGCGGGGCGAGCGCGGCCCCGGCCGTGTGGGGCCCGCCGAGCGGCAGGCGGCGGGCGGCGCGGCGGGAGGTTGTGACCGCGTCTAAAGCTACTCCCTTGCCGAAAAATCGACACACTCCTCATTTTGATTTCGAAAATAGTCTCCACGTTCGAAAATCGATGCGATGCGTTTGTCTAAACTGCCGTAGCTGAGTGGTAGGAGCTGAACCGGTTTTACCGCTTATTATATTTTTACATGGACGTTATCGTAGCAATATAAGAAATGATAAATGGTTATCGTACAAGTAACGTTCGATATGATTTTGTGATGAGAAAAAGGCGAATGCAACATAACCTAATTACGAGCATAAAATAACAGTCACGCGACCCAAGGTGGGTGGATCAAAGGGCGGCGGCGACCTTGAGAGCGACGACTCCCGGTTCACGGCACTTGTTAGGAAAGGCGTGTCGACTCACAAATAACTAGATATCGTTGCAAATAACGCAATTTTGCCAATATTGTTCACAGATTGCTCGGTTTACTTCTCTCTTCAATTTGATAGTTTAGGTCCCGCTTAAGTGATTACGGTATTGAACATTGATTTTATGAAAACAATACTATTTTTTTAAAGATGCAAATTAATATATTATCCTTCTTGGCCAGCATAGAAACGCAGCATTAGCCTAATGTTAAAAAAATCGATGGTCCTCATTATTCCAAATAGGTAATATAATATTATGTAGTTAAACATTATGTAATTGTGTTTTATGCTTGTGTTATGTAATAAATATTATATTTATTTAAAAACAACAAAAGATAATAATAAATACGTCTAATTTCCCCTTTGTCTCATAACTATTACACATGAAGAAATAAATAAATAGTACGTAATTCCTCTTAAATAAATATCGTACGGTTGAAATAATAACATAAAATATGATACAGCGATGCTCAAACCGAACGTAAACATGATAAAGCTTCAAATCACACATGTACATATTATTGTATAACCGAGTATAACAGACGCCTAACAACGCCGGAAGGGGCTGAGCATAGCGGGAGCCTAACGGGGCCTGGCCGGGGTCTGGGGGCCTGGCGGGGCCCTGCCAGTGACACCCTCCCTAGGCCTGACCCCCGTGCATTCGCGCCTTTTCGCATCCGACCGACATTACCGTGCGGCTTATCGAATCGTCATTGACTGTGTATAAATCTTTGAGACTTCAACTCTTTTATCGAGGGCTTTCTGTATTATCGACGAGATATAAAACAGCAGTATAATGTTAAGTAAACATCGAGCAACAACTCTGAAGTGTAGTAGGATTTAAACTGAAATCTGATGTTGATGTTGAACTAAACTGAAAATATTATGTAAAATGATAAAATATAAAAAATATTCATCATAACATTTACAATAAATGTCTTCCATTCACCAACTCACCTATAACACTGTCTGGTCTGTCTGTAAATTATATAAGCTGTCTGGAATAGCATAAAACATATTTTTATAATTATAAAATCGCTAAAATAACGTTCCTAAAATGCTTTTGGTAATCCATAATATATTTTCAGCAAGAGCCTGGTGGTGGGCAGTCCCCATTGGCGTTGCTAGCGACTACGTGTAGCCGCCTCGGCCCCGCCAACATGGGGTCTGACCAGCAGGACATTAAGGACCACCAGCAGCATTTCAGTAAGTATCTTCGAAAGTCCTATAATATGGCGGCTTTATACACTTGACGAGAGTCTCTCGCCGAGATCCTCGGCCGGGTGCACGATCTGTTTTTCCTCGCGAGAGCCAAAGAGACGAGAGCGCCCTGTACACACTTGCGCTCGGCCTGTCTCGGGGTCTCCCGACCAGTGTGTACAGCCGCCATTACGAGTTATAGAAATCCACGTAAAAAATAAATAAACGGAACCGCTTCATCCGTAAGTTATATTTCCATAGACAAATAGACACACCCATATTACAGGCAAACAGGCATAGTACACGTCAAACTCATACTGCTATCATCCCTTTTTCTACGTCATTATTGAGGAGTTTAAGTGTCTAACACTAGTCCGAAGTTCCGCGGCGGAAATTCTGCATGATTACGTCAGCAATGGCAAACGCATACAAAATAATGCGACGGAATTTCGACATGGT
>DWUD01000118.1:0-11705 GCA_018236485.1 Plebejus idas
AGCGTAATTTTGTGAGCTGTCATTTGTATGAAAAGAAATTCTGCCCGGCAGAAATAACGCTCGTTTGGCTTCACCCTAATGTTTCAAAGTAAATTATTTATATTTATTAAGTGAGTACATTTGTTTTTAAAATATATTGTCTAGTTTTTTTTTTACCTTTTTTACCAACTACTGTGAGGTTTTTATTAAGAATTCCGGCTGGGCCTTAAGTTTAGATACCAGTTGTGAACATAATATTTTTTCAATAAATATCACATTTAATCTTTCTAATAAGTATATTATTTTTTACATGCGGGTCATATTTATATCATATCCAAATCAAACGCATTTGTAAGATTACTGTAGGCTTATACATAATATGAAAACAACGGAAGATTTCCTATATCGGATCTTTTTCTATTTTTAGGGACAGATACTGCCGAGGTTGTGGAAAAGGAAACCGAAATTACAAATGTTATGAAGCTAATATTGCCAAAAGTCGAAAAACTTGGAAAAAGATCCGAAGGAAACGAAAGACGAGCGGCTTTTAAAAAGAATATAAAAATTATATTGTCCTCGTGTACGGCATACCCATTTAAATATAGGAAGGGAACGTACTTGTGCTACTTTTGCAAGAGCACATTCATAGAACCGGAGAAAATGAGGGAGCACACCCAGACACACCACTCGGACCATTTTCCAAATATTAAAAAGTATGATCCCGTTAAAATGGATTTCGGAGTAACCATCTGTAAAATATGCGGAGAAAATATTAGCGATTATTATTCACTTAAATCTCACCTAGATAGCCATGGCAAAGTTCTCATCGATACATACGGCGAGAGTGTTCTGCCATACAATCTCAGCAAAGACGAACATCGCTGTCAGATATGTGGGAAACGCTACGAAATGTTCCTCAGCCTCCACAAGCATATGAACGATCATTACGAGCATTTTATTTGTGAGACTTGCGGCAAGCGGTTCGCAACGATGCAAAGGATGTTGAACCACTGCCGAACCCACGAGCGGAGAGATTTCCCTTGCAAACATTGCGGGGACACCCTCCCCACTTACGCGGCGTTGTACGCGCACGTCGCTAGAGTGCACCGCTCGAACAAGAGGTACAAGTGTCCGTTGTGCGATGAAAAGTTTGCCTCGTACAAGTACAGGATGAAACATCTGAACACCGTGCACGGGGAGAAGACGGCCCTGTTTCCCTGCCCCACGTGCCCCAAGGTTTTCCATCTGTGCAGCCGCCGCACGGCTCATATTCGATCCCAACATTTACAGGAGAGGAACCACTCGTGTGCCGTGTGCGGAATGAAATTCTTTTCCAACTACGAGCTCCAGGAGCACAGCGTGAAACACGTGGGTGCCAGGATATATCATTGCGACGTGTGCAAAAAGTCCTATGCCAGGAGAAAAACCCTGAGGGAACACATGAGAATCCACAACAACGACAGGCGG
Source organism: Plebejus idas (assembly GCA_018236485.1). Taxonomy (NCBI): domain Eukaryota; kingdom Metazoa; phylum Arthropoda; class Insecta; order Lepidoptera; family Lycaenidae; genus Plebejus; species Plebejus idas. The sequence goes on from DWUD01000118.1 coordinate 1,447, forward strand.
TTTGTGTGTCCGGTTTGTGGGCAGTCGTTCATTCAGAAATGTAGCTTAAAACAACACGTTAGGGTTCATCATCCAACGCAAGTTAAAGCGGAAACGTGTTAGATGATTCATACATATTTTGTGAAAGAGACGAGTGGGCCTCCTTCAACATTTTTGCATTAACGATGATTGATCTTTACTGGAATATCAGTAAATAGCTCTGTACCTAAACATGTAAAATTATTTATTATAACTTATAAGACATGATGATGCGCTTAAATAATAATTTTAATAACTTTAATTATAACCATACAGAATTAAAAAGCTTTTATTTAAAATTATTAGGTTTAATCACTTCTGTCCAACTCTTACATATAATACTCGCAAGTGTATAGATGGCTTTTCGATCTTTGCCTCAAGCGACCGTGACCGACAAAAATTCAATGCTACTTTGTGAACTAAGTTATAGGTTTTATTTTGCTCTACGTTTCTGCAGGTCAGCGGCGGCATTGTTCGCGGAACTACTGTCGGTTGAAAATGAAACCTCTAGTCGCTGTCGCTTTCGCAAGGATTCGAAAGCCACCTTTAGACAAAAACCAATTTTTGTTTGAATATTTCCCAAGGGTCTTGATAAATTTTTGAAAATCAGAATCAGAATTAAAACCTATTCGATTAGAGTACATTGTTTACATTTGTGACTCAATTACATACTATTAGTATCGAGAAACCGTACTAGCACGCACTTGGCCAATTTTTGGGTTATAACTTAAAAATTGGCCAAGTGCGAGTCGGATCTGTTGAAATTTCAGAAATCTAGCCATCGCGGTTCTTGAGATAATAGCCTGGACAGTTGACACACACAGAATATAGTCGGACAGACAGCGAAGTCTTAGTAATATGACCCCTTTTTTACTTTTTGTGTACGGAACCCTAAAAAAGTGCACTCTTATAAGTTTTAGTACAGTGATGATTTTTATAAACTTCAGTAAAATACATACAATTACGAAATTAATAATAAAGTTATATTTATTTTATATCAAGAAAGGTCCTTGTGAAACAGCGGGGCAATATAAATCACATGTGTGAACGAATATTCACATTCCTTAATAAGATTTTGCCATTCAAACAAAATATATGTTAGTATAATTAATCAATTGAACCCAAATACTCCCATAATAACAATGTCGAATGTTGATGCACTTGTTTTATCATTTTAGGTAGCATTGTCGACCATCAACTTCAAGATTTTCGCCCAAAAACTAGTGTAGAAAATGCAAAGAAATATGACATCGATGCTGTTATGGCAAAAAAGCGGAACGCAGCAATGTTACTCGAGTACACAAGACTTTGTCCATTTAAATGGAAAATAAATAAATACATATGTCTTTACTGTGACCAAAAGTTTACGGATCCGGAGTTATTACGACACCACAATATCGTGAATCACGATGGCCTGAGCTATTTAAATATATGGGACGCCTTATGTAAACTAAAAAAACACGAGCTGGTCAAAGTAGATATAACTGATTCTGTTTGTAAACTTTGTTCAAAGCACATACATTTTCACACGATTCGGAACCACCTAAACATGGAACACAAAACAAATTTAGATTTAGGGTTAAACGGCGACGTGTTGCCATTTAAAGTCACTAAAGATACCTATAATTGTGCTCTGTGCGATGAAAAATATGACGACTTTAAAACTTTGAACCACCACATGAATTTTCACTTTCAAAACTTCATTTGTGAGCAGTGCGGGACGGGCTTCATAACGCCGGATCGACTGAGGACACACTCGTTTTCCCACGAAGCGGGAACGTTCGCTTGTGAAATGTGCGATAAAGTGTTTCGTTCTATGAATTACAAAAACGAGCACATCGCAACAGTCCATAACCAAGTCAAAAGGCACTGTTGTATTCACTGCCCGGAAACCTTCAAAAATTACTTTCAAAGAAACAAGCACATGTTGATCGTTCACAATGTAAAATTAAAAGAATTCAAATGCTCCATGTGTACCAGAGTGTTTACGCTGAGCGGAAAATTGAAAAAACATATTAGAACGGTCCATTTGAAAGAAAAAAGATATGCATGTGATAAATGCGAATGGAAATTTTATTCGACGTCTGAATTGAAGGAGCACATGATAAAACACGGAGGGGAAAGAAAGTTTCAATGTATGGTGTGCAAGAAGTCGTACGCTAGAAAATATACTTTGAGAGAACACATGAGGATACATGAGAATGATAGAAGATTTATTTGTAGCTTTTGTGGTGGATCCTTCATTCAAAAACAAACATTAAAACAACACGTCAAAATTCATCATCAAGCAGAGAGTATTGATATAATATGACATGAAATTCTGTGATATGCTATTAAACGGAAAAAACCTTTGATACATTAGAGAGCGCCCATAACATTTAACTACACTCAACATTGAATACTTTAAAAAAGTGTTACTAGTTGAGATTTTCAATGAAATGTTAGTCTTTCTCTTTAACATTTCTAAACCATGAGACTCTAATGTCGTGACTTGCTATTGGTTAGGTTGTTAAGAAAATCTTTTTAAAAAATACCTGTTTGGCACCTTTAGTAAAAATTAATTTATAAATTAATAATATATTATTTTAAACATTCGAATACAGTTTTATTTTTTTTTTCTAGGCGTGGACACAGAATTATCAACAACTAACCAACAGCCGTCACGGAGGATCGTCCCATTGTTTCAAGTCGCCTACGATCGGACGCTATGTAAACCGTTGGGCACTGTTACTAATTTAAAAAAGCTTGTTAAAAATTTGCCAAACCCTTCAGTTTCAAGAGAGTCTCCGCCGCGATGGTCACCGCCCATTCCGCTAGAAACAGAAATACCGACTGATATCGATACAGTAGCGAACTCCACTGGTTTTGATAAACATGAAGACAAATACAAATGTGTTTATCGTCAGAATGCATTAACAGTTTTCGAATTTTCGACAGCTTGTCCTTTCATTTACGGAAACAACAATTTCAAATGCTTCGTGTGTTCCGAGCCTTTCTTAGATGCATCTTTATTGAGGAGACACATGGCTGAAGAAAGTCACGGATTTGCATCGTTAAAAAGACATCTGAAAAACGTACGGCAGAACATTTTAAAGATCGACATTAGTGAACTCTCGTGCAAGATATGCTCACTTCGTCCAGAAAATTTTATGGACCTAAAATTACATTTAAAAAACGACCATAAGAAAGAAATAGATCCGGACCTTAACGATAATATGATCCCATTCAAACTAGACGGAGACGGATCGACGTATAAATGTAGTATGTGTGACGAAACTTTTATAAAATTTAGAATTTTGGTTATTCATATGAGGGTTCATTTTAGTAACTACAGTTGTGAAGTGTGCGGATCGGGTTTTATGACGTTGCGATTGCTAAGAAAACATTTAGAAGTTCACGAAACTGGGACCTTCCAGTGCGACAAATGTAACAAAGTGTTTAATACTAGATATAAGCTATCCCTTCACGTTCGCGGTGTTCACTTAAAACTATACCCGAGACGTTGTCCCATTTGCCCTGAACGATTTAACTCTAATTATAGTAGAGCCATCCACCTACAGGATGTACACAATCAGACGACCCGCGTCCACAAGTGTGAAACTTGTGGACGTGCATTTAATTTAAAATATCATTTAATATGTCACACGCGATCTGTACATCTGCAGGAAAGAAATCACCAATGTAAAGTGTGTCTTCAAAGATTTTTCAACAAAGAGACGCTGAAAAGGCACATGATCATACACACTGGTGAAAAAAATTACAAGTGTGAATTATGCGGTCTCACTTTTCTTCGTCGAAAGAACTTACGAGATCATTTAAAATTACACGAAATTTAAGAATATACTTGTAAGTTAAGTACACTTTTATTTCTGTAAGTAATGTGATAAATGTTAATTTAGTACATATTTTTATTTATTAATTATAAACATTCTGATAATTATACCTATTTTATACATTTTATTTTTCCTGTGTAATAAAAATAATAAGAAATGTCGAGGCAGCGAAGCGGCTTAACTTGCTAATATGGCCAAACATGTTTTTGATTATAATGAAAATTATTAGCTCCTTAGGAGTTAGGAGTGATTTCTTGTAGTGCCCAATCACACTAGAGCTTTTTCCCTTCCTACGGGAAGGGAAGGGAAGGCTCTCTAAGGTCCACTTGCGCAGATCTGAGTTAAATTTAACTCTGAGTTAAACATCATGTCATATCTGTCACTCACCAAGTGAGTGATAGAGATGAGATGATGTTTAACTCAGAGTTAACTTTAACCCAGATCTACGCAAGTCCGCCTTAACATCCGGCATTTATCAGGAAGTGGTGAAACAGGCCCTTACTGTCGTAAACCTGCAGCAGTCATCAATTATTATTATTGGCATATATGGTGTTAATGATGTTAAAGTATTCCTTGAGGGCACTACCTGAAATGTTTATTTTTATGCATGTTTAACCACTATCAATCGGTGCCCTGGGCGAGATTTCTTCTGGTAGAGCTAAAAAGGCGCCCCTTTTTGTTTCCTTTCGGCGCCTCTTTTTATCCGGCGCCCTGGGCGGTCGCCCAGCGCTACCCCGCCCCCTAATGAAATAAATTAATGTAGACATAAAAGAAAAGAAAAACAACAACGACTAGAAATATGATTTGTACAAAATAATCTATATAGCTTGTCAAAAAAGAGAGAGACGCCGAACATAATTTGACATAAAAAGTACCAACACCTTATTATTGCAAATAAAAAAATTGTCATTGTTAATATTGTGTACAAACGTTCTCTGTGAAAATACACGGCGCAAAAACTGTCATTTGATCGTGAATATTTTATTTCAGTCTACTCTTTCTTGACTGACTGTATGTCACGTGGGCCATTGATAAAGTCCCGGCGGGCCGCAGCCCGCAGGTAGATAATAGCATATATTCATACATTCATTATACTGCACGCATGAGACATGATGGTAGTGAGTATAAAGAGAATAAAACATTTTAAAGATCGAAAATTGAGTAAGCACGAAACATTTTATGTTCAGCTACTATGCTTCTACAAAATATTATATTTATTTTTAGGAATCATAGTTAAAACTGGTTATTCAATACTAATAAAAGACTCTCAAGGCAATGACTTGTATTTAACTCTTATCAAGAATCCTGTTGATATTTCCGAACTTGAAAATGAACGTGGAGATGATAAAAGTCACAATGTGGATGACTTACTAGAAACAAAATGTTTACTAGAATCCAAAGTTCGATTAAACCGAAGCAACAATAAACTTCCTCTACAAAATGTTCTTACACAACCACTGTCACTCGACGATATCCAAGAAAATGGAGCTAACCAGAAAACCATAAGATATAACAAAAGTATATCTAAAACCCAACAATACTCTTCAAGAGTAGCTAGCGATAGTAAGAAACCTACTGTTCAATGGAAGCGAAATGCTCTTACAATTTTTCAGAATACTTATGTATATCCATTTATTTATACATTTAATAAATTTAAATGTTTCGTTTGTTCGGAGACTTTTTTCGTACCGGAGCACCTTCGAGATCACTGAGCGATATCACAATTTCAAAGATTTTGAAGTTGCGTTAAATAATAGAACACGTGAAAACACTTTGAAAGTGGACGTAACCGCTTTGAAATGCAAAATCTGTCTAGCTCATTTTGAAACTTTACTTTCGTTACAAAAACATTTAAAGTGTGATACTTTGGAAAAATACAGAACGTAGACATTCAAGATAATATAATACCGTTCAAACTAGGAGCGGGTATTGAATATCAGTGTCAAATTTGCAGTGAACCGTTTCAAAAAATGAGGCTGTTGACCATACACATGAATGACCATTTTAACAATTATAGCTGTGAACGATGTGGCGCAAATTTTATTTCTCTACAGCTTCTCAAGCGGCATCTACAAATTTCCAAGACCGGTAGCTACCCTTGCGAGAAATGTTCTAAAGTATTTACCAATCAGTTAAAAAGGAGTTTAAAAAGGAGTGTGCACTTAAAACTATTTTTACGAACGTGTCCTCTTTGTTCTGAAAGGTTCAATTCCAACTGTAAAAGGACTAAACATCTACATTTAGTTCATAACCACTAGAGCGTAGTGTACAAATGTGAGACGTGCAGAAGAGAATATGACTCTAAATATCAATTAATGGTTCACAGAAGATCAGTGCATATGCAAGAAAGGAATCACGAATGTAATTTATGTGCTGCAAGATTTTTTTCCAAATATTCATTGTCGAGGCACACGATAGTACGTACTGGAGATAAAAAAGTTAATGCATTGTTCATTGGAAATGCTCCACTACCCTAAGGAACTTAAGAGACGTATAAAATAAAACTCGACTGTCGGGATTGTTTATTTGCAAATTAACATTAATCGATATTGATTTATAATAAGCAAAGAGTATAAAATTAGTCTTCCATTTCCAAAGATTTAACTGTAGGTATCTAATATAATAAAAGAATCTTGATTACCTACCTGACAACAGTATGGAATAATGTTTTATGCAAGTTTTGGTTAGTGCTTTCTTTTGGTTTTTATAGCATGTATTTAAGAAATTGCTCAATGTAATGTAAACATTAATTTTTTTCAGCTTTATCAACTTCAGATCAATCTACTCCGAGAACGAGCATATGGCAAATGACTAGATTTGAAAGGCTCAATGCTGCTACATTTTTCGAATGCACCACTGCCAAACCCTTCTTCTACCACCAAGGAAATTACAAGTGTTTCTACTGCAACGAAGTTTTCCCAGATATTCATACAGTATTAGAACACACTAATTTTCATTCGACACCGGACAGATCAAGTCTACTGAAACAACATATAAGAAAGGGAAAGCGAGTCATAAAAGTGGATATTTCATCATTAAAATGCAAAATTTGTGAACAAAAATACAACGACTTGGACGATATTAGGAAACACCTGGTGGCCGCACATAGAAAAGAATTTAATTCCGCTGGCAATGGACTCATGGCATACAATTTAACCGTTAGCAATGGACTTCTCTCGTGTCACAAATGCGGAAAAAAATTCAATACATTTTTTCTTCTCAATCGTCACATGAATGCTCACTTTAGTGTCGTATGTGAAACCTGTGGACTCGGTTTTATATCGCATCAACGTTTAATTAGCCACAGAAGTGTTCATCAAAATGGCTCACATAAGTGTGACCAATGCCAGGAAGTGTTTCCCACTAAATTGAAGCTACGCTATCATATATTTAAAAAACATGATGTTAAAAATATAACGAAAACTAAACGCTTAAAATGTCCACACTGCTTAGAGAGATTCGCTGAACACTATAGAAAGATGTCTCATCTGAAAGAAGCTCACGGAATCGTGTTCACTTTCGAGTGTCCAGCTTGCAAAGCAATTTTTCCTACCCGCCGGGCTCTAACTGAGCATACTACGAAACAGCACACCCAGAAAATACTATGTAAAATATGTAAGAAGTCTTTTGGAACACAGACACTGTTAAAAATGCATATGCGCGGCCACACCGGCGAGAGGAACTTCACTTGTAATATATGTCAAAAGGCGTACATGCACGAGAAAACTTTAAGACAGCACATGCGAGTTCATGGGCCCGTTTGGAAGTTCATGTGCTCCGAGTGCGGAAACGGCTTTCATAATCGTAATGATTTTAACCGACATGTGAAGCAATGGCATCCACAGTGGCAGTTCAAGACTATTGTCAAAAACTTTGGTACCAGTAACGATAATCCAGAATAAGAGTATTCCTAAGTTATGACTTATGACACTTTAAGAATTGAAGCTTAAAATTATAATCGTCAATATCAACTATTTTGATGTAATTTTTTATCAGGAGATCAAATATTTCATAGTACTTGTAAGTTGTCAGGTAGACCAAGATATCAGAAATATTATACTTTCCTGATAAGTGCCGAATAGGATATCCACCAGTTAACTTGACAGATGAAGTATGGAGAATGTGTCAAAAAAGTTGTGGATAGCCTATTCGGCACCTAAGCGCCGGATAGGCTATTATCCACCACTTTAAAATATTAGAAAGTGGTGAAACAGGCCCTTAAAATTACATAAAGGATTAAGGAACCCTCTCGTTTCTTACTAAAAGGGATTTAATTGCAATTTTTCCATTTTATACAGGTGTAAAAAAAATTGTGATAATACTTTAGGGTGTGTATGTGTTCCTTGTAGAGAGTTTACTGTGTTAAATAGCAGCGCTGAAAGACCAATATTTTTTTTCACTTTTGAAGGGGGAAACTCGTGACACTAGGGCGCTTGCCCATACAAAAGTGAGAAAAAAATGGTCTTTCAGTGCTGCTACTTTCACAGTGAACTCTCTGTAAGGAACACATACACACCCCAAAAGTATTATCACTTATTTTTGGTACACCATGACAGTGTATTAGGAACATAGTACGTAAATCATACTAGGTCGTCGTATGAAAGTTTTTTCATACGACCTACGATTTAAGTATTGGGTCGAAACGATTGGTACGAAAAGTATTGAGTTATTCTATCTTATATAGATAGTAGATGTGTATATTTTTTTCAATTTAGGTACTTAAAAAAATTTTTTTTACTTACTTATCATTAGGTAGTTAAGTAGTTTACTTCGTCTTTGAGTCTGCTCATGTTTTATTGAACATTTTATGATAAAACCATTTTTAAACGGCTTTACAAGAGCTCATCGAGCACATCTAGACCGAATACATGCCGCCTATACGCATGGTATTTTTATTTTCTGGCACGGTACAGCTGTACGCCAGTGTCAATTTAATATGCTGCATCGCATCCAAGCCCATTACAATCCTCATGTAAGGCCACAAGATCCACGAGGTCCGTTCAAAAAATTGTGTATTTTATGGTTTTTTTTTAGATTTGGAAAAGGAAAAGGATTGGAGAAGAATTAAGGAACATCGTGGAAAAGGTCCGATACTCCGTGAGAATTCCTTGAAACTTCTAGAAAATTCAACAGTGTTTGTTTTTCAATGGAATAAGAGTAATTTTACCTGTTATTGCTGTAAGGAACCTTTCGCAGACATAAAACTATTGCGAGACCATTCCTATAGGGAACATAGTTTGAAAGAAATCGAGAAAAAAATTATACAACAACAAAACAAATTATTAAAAGTAGAAGTATCATTAATAAATTGTAAAATATGTGACCAAGTTTTGAAAAATTTGGCCGAATTAAGGTTGCATTTGAACAAGGAGCACGGAATAAAGTTTACTATGGAAGGTGATCTTTTAGTGCCATTCAAAATACAAAACGATGCGCTTCGCTGCCAAATATGTTCGGAAAGTTTTAGCACGTTTAGGCATTTGAACATTCACGTAAACAAGCATTTCCAAAACTTTGTTTGTCATATTTGTGGATCTGGGTTTTCGAATTTGGTATTTTTAAATTTACACAAGTCTCGGACCCACCGTATGCTCCAGTGTAAAGTATGTAGCATTGTATTTAAATCGAAAAGAGAAAAAACTAACCACGATACTGTGGTACATAATGTTACAAGCGTAAGAAAATCGAGATTTCCCTGCCCTTTTTGCAAGGAACGTTTTAAACAGGAAAATTTTAAAATTTTACATTTAGTAGAGGTGCACGGAATTAAGAAACCCGAACACAAATGTACGTTTTGTTCTAAAACTTTCGTAACAAAAAGTCTCTGTAATAATCACATAAAATGTGTGCACAAGAAAGAAAGGAAGCACGAGTGTAGTACGTGCCATAGCGTGTTTTATACTAAGTATGATGCTCTCAGGCATAAAGTTACTCACACAGGAGAGAAAAACTTTCTTTGTTCAGTATGTAATAATAGTTTTTCTACAAAAGGATCATTGCGTCGCCATATTCATAGTACTCATAACGGGAGTAAAGTCTGTATTGAATAAATTGTGTATCATTCCGCATGTCCCCAATCAAATCGTTTATTTTTAACTTAACATATCTATGGTCGCTTCACACCATGCGGCCACGTTTGGAACTGTGCTAAGTATCAAGTATGTACCTGAAGAACTTGTGTTCCGGAGCGGACAACGAATTTCAATTTTTCTTTTAGTCATATACCCCATTATTGTTATGCCCTATTCCGCCAACAGTCTCCTAACGCTAAGTGTCCTCTTAGCGACCACTAAGTGTGCATAACCTTAAAGATTTTACTAAAGTTTATATAGACGGTTAAAAGGAAGTAGACATAAGCGACATTTTTGTCAAAAATGAGTTTTGAATGCCATCTTACTTAAAATTTTC
>DWUD01000119.1:0-11671 GCA_018236485.1 Plebejus idas
TTCGTAATCAGAAAATGTAGTATAATCATACCCCAAAGTTATCGGAAGCGGTCTTTTGACACCCTGTATATGAAATCATCAGAGTCAATAATAATATAATCGTCGTCGTGTTTCGTCGTCTCGTCGTCGGCTCCGGTCATGTTACTTGAAAATATTATATTTTTTCGGCTACCGTTATTTGAAACAGCAGCTACTATGTTTTGACTGCCGTCTACACTGGAATACGTGATATTTTGATTTTCTGAAACAATGAACGCCTCGTTTGCTAGCGTGTAGCGCAGAACGACCACGCTTCCCAAGATTGTGCAACAAAATATGAAAGGAATCACCATGAGCCGTTTACGCATTTTGCACATATTATTGAGTTTAGATTTTATGAATTCGTTCGTATCGACTGGTACGTACGATGATGATGATAACAGCCACCCTTTCATCATGTAATGTAATTTTTTTCAATATTGCATCAATTTACTTGTATTTGTGATGTGTAAATTTTATTATACAAACGATGAAAAAAATGAAATTCAATACACTGATCATTTTGTTATAATCTGAAAAATCACTCAGTTCGGTGTTCGTTTGTAAAATTATTACAAATTGAGTTGTAATAAATCGCATAGAAATAATCCAACCTCCCCAACGGAGAAATAACAACAAGTCAATTACAAATCGTTCATTCTTTTATTCATTATTTTTATTACGTCTTACTGAGATGTTAAAATTTAAAATTAAAAATAAAAGCAACACATTCAAATTGATGTGTTGCTATTATACATTAAACATGGTCGTATTTCTGTCACTAATGTCCTTTCGTTCTAAAGTACGCAGTCTAAAGGATATAATTTACTCGGTTGCTAAGAATTGCGCCCTCATGATTATGCTGAATGTGCAAGTCGCATCGATTAGTGGTTTTTACACTTGCAACGATGAAAAATCCACAGTGAGAAGTTTACACATAATGTCGGGAGCGACGCTCTTGATATTTTCATTATTACATTCGATTGCTCATTTTACTAGGGTGGTGTACAATCGCGGCCTAATCGAACCGGTCACATTGTACAGTGGATGTTTGATTCTTTTGTATTTGGCGCTATTTATGATTCTATCGATAAGAAAAATTAGAAAGAGGAATTTTAATGTGTTCTTTTACTCGCACACAATACTGATCATTAATGTTTGTATAATTGGTGTGATTCATTCCTTTTACTTTTTACTCTGTCCAACAATTTTAATCATCGCTCATTACGCTAATAGATTGACATTGCGATGTTTGAGTGTGAAGAGAATCGAAATTGACGTGTTTGACGGCTTTTAAAATATACATTTAGTGTACGAGAATACACTTCTTTTCAGATTGTTGATTCGCAATAAGCTGGCGTCGAACGGATGCAGCGACGTGTGGCTGGTGTGCAACAATATAAGTCGATTTCAGAGGCATCCATTCACCGTGTGCGATTGGTACGACCGCGACACGGTAATCGCGGGTAGCCGCGGTAGTACGCGAGAAACGATTTTGACATGCACCATCAACGCAAACGGAGACTGGAAGAGTTCACTCTATAAAATTATACAAAAAAACAAAAACTTGAATTTACACAATTACGGTTTGAGAGTGGTCGTAGACGGGATCGGCAAAAGCTCGGTCGTTTCCATGATGTCTCACACCAGAGTATTTTTCCTAGCCAGGGATATTATGATTACGTCCACAGTCGCATATCTAATGTGTCTGCACCGCTTCAGGGAGATGCGTACGCATTATCGTCACGTCGATTTGTACTTTGAAATCACCAAACTCGATTATGTTAAACTGTTAATTAATCATTTGAAAAAAATTAAAATGGGATCATACATGAATTTCAATTTAAATTTAATATGTTACGATCGAGAAAAATGTGTAGAGTCGGAGCATATGTTGATAGAAAGTGGAATTCAAATTAATTTTCAGATCTTTAATAATGAAAAAAAATGTTTAACCACTTTGGTAGACACCTTTGACGGTGGTCAGATTCACATACATTGTAACTCTAACAAGATAATGAGAAAAATGAAAAGAACATTCAAAGAGATTGAAATCGATAAAAACTTTTCCAGTGTTACGTGTTTGCAATTTAGATTTTTTTTTACAATACTTACAATGAATTTAAATTTTTGATTTCGATTCAATTGTGACAAGCTTACAATATTGAGACAATTAAAACAACCATTTTAATTTTTTTTATTATTATTATTTTTTTTAATTTCGAATAAGATTTATTTTTTCTATTTTTGCAGTATTAACAGCACTTCCACCATTCTGGCACGCCGCATCCGTCGAAGCCTTCATGATATTATTATCACTGCACTGGCACGATGCGTCGACTAGAGTGGTGCCCGTGGGTGTGTTTTTTTCTAATTCACATAAATTATTATACAAATCCTCCACCATCGAACATTTATCCAACTCGTCTAAACAACACTCAGTCGAATTCGAGCTACCGTATCCACCGTTGCTACTCATAACACTATTTTTTTCTTTTCCAAAATTTGAAAAAAAGGTCTGGATATTAGCATCGATATCCATACTCGTCTCTTGCAAGTCGGTGTGGGATGATGATGATGATGATGATGGGATAATTTGTTGATTATTTTCTATAACCATCGGTACACTATTAAAATAATAATTATTGTCACTAATATTATTATCATAATTTAACACTTGATCAACTTTCACACACACGGGCGCCGAATCTTCCTGAACCGCCGACGCTGCAGGTGTTATGGCGGGATACACACTATCATCCGGAGGCGGCATCAAGATAGTATCTTCTAATATTTTAATTTTTTCTCTTCGTTTGACTTGCGAGAGAGGAATGTCTTCGTCGTCGTGGCCATCTTCAGTTTCAGCTGTTATTAATTTTATTTTCTCGGCTTCTGAATAATTATTAAGTTCACACTGCAGGATATCATTTTCAGCGATGAATTTCAATTCGATTCGCTGATTGGAGATGAAATTTGTAGCGGCAGATGCGTCCATACCGACTGGAGCATTTTTTAAAAATTCGGTTTGCATCTCTTTCAAATTCGTCATATCCGAAATTTGATGTAAATTCCTGATGTGCCGTGTTAAATTATGATGGCGGTTGTAATAAAAAAAACAATAAGGACAGAAGCCCTTAATATTTTTTTTATTTATTACAATTAAATTTTTCCTTTTTGGACATTTTGAGTAAAACCACTGGGCATGCGTGTCGCCCTTGTGGGAGTCCATGGTGAATAAACATTAGAAGCGCATACTTGCATTATATAAACGAGCTCACGCCTTATCATCATTAGGAGTTATCAGTTTGTTATGAGTTATAAGTGCCTGTGCAATGTGAAGAGGCTAAAGAGATAAACCACATAATTTTGCACTAATTATGCACATTTGTTATTGAATTCATCACGTTGTGGAATGATAAGAATAGTAAACATCCATTAAGATTATAAAATAGGCGCCCTTTTAAGATTATTTATTGCATAAATTACCCATTCAACGTTAAATAATAAATTTTTTTTTTTAATATTTTTTAACTCTTTAGTTACCACAAGGATAACTTCAGAATTACGACGAACCTTACGAGCTTCCACCGCCCGCAACGTTCACGTCAGTACCGGAAAACGAAAGAATGACCTGGGGCTTTATAGTATTTTTTTTGGCATTATTCTTAAAATCTAGTAATAGTTTTAAAACGACAATTTTTTTTTGAAAAAAAAAATATAGAAAATAATAGTACAGGGTCACGGGTGGAACGGCAACGGCGGCGTAAAGCCGTAATGCCACAATACCTGCACGATTTTGTTGTATAATTTAAAAAAAGAAGAGAGGGAGTTGCCGCGGAATTTGAAAAAAAGATTGGAATAAAAAAAAGGAAGACTGAGAAAATTTTCCGAGCTCCGCGCGTTTTTCTTTGTTACAATAAAATACAATTTACAATAAAAAATATAATTTTCAACTTATAAATTAAACATTAAAAGTATTTTTTCCATATGTTTCGAAATGATTGAGTAACATTCATCAGCTGTGATTATGCATTCGAAAACCGAAACATGCCATGCAAGGCGTGCGGTAAAGATTTTCCAGTTCGAAATGCTCAAATCGCAAGAGGAGAGTTCGCGAAACTGAACTCGAACCGGATGAAGAAATCTCCGTTTATTGTATAAAAATGGCTCCTTTGTGTATCCGCTGTATGAAAAGAGGCAGGTGTTGTTGGAAACGATACGAGCAGACGTGAAAGATTTGTCCAGATTGAGCGTAGAGTTATCGTACTTGGTGAATTATTTCTTCAAGAATTATTATAATCATAAAGATTTCCACCAGCTGTTCCCCAAATTCGATCCGTTGCAGTTCACTTATGCGCTCAAAGGTAAAAATCACAAATTGCCCGATCCGCTCGATATCATCGAAAAGTATAAACTTTTAAATAAAAACGTAACCTATAATGGAACTTTGAGAAGTTTCAATTTAATGTGGATCGCGAATCAGTACAAGACGATTCTCGAGACTAATGTGACTGTGCACGCATTCAGACGTCTAAAGAAGTACATGTATCACAAATTCGCTGAAAAGTTGACGAAATCACAAATTCACGAATCCACGTTTAACGCGTTCTATAAAAATGTACACGGCGACAATGATGAAATCGGAAATTGGTTCGAATCGAATAAAATTACAGAAAAAGAATTGAAACAAAACTTTTGGAAGTACATTCCTTTGTTTGTGAGGATTCAACACGAGTTGTACGAAAACGACACGAAATCATTTAACGTTTTCCCCATCTACAAACACGGTTTGAAACACATCACCTACGATTCTAGATGTCTGCATGAATTACTGCGCAGAGTGGACAAAGAGAACACGCCATCTGCTTGGGTTAAATTTTCCGAAAATGATCCAAAGCAATATTGGAGACGATGCTTTTCCGTACCGAAAAAATCATTCGGTTGGAGTTTCAGTACGGATGGTGTTTGCGTTTCGTTGTCTATGAATAGAGTGGTCAGTAAAGAGGTCAAACGTAAAGCTAAACGTGTAAAAAGAGAGGAGACTCTGAACGAAAACGAAAATCGAATGTACAAAAATTATAAAAAAATTATTGCAGTCGATCCGGGCGCCAAGACACCTACAGTTGCGTGCAGTAGGAGGAGTGGTGATGGTTTTGAATACAAAACTTTGAAAAAGCAAAGAGTCGTGTACGAAACTCGTGAACATCACAGAGAAAGGAAACGATCGAAGTTTAAAAAAGATGTCGATTCGAGAATTAGAAACGACAGGGAATCGACGGAAAAGGAGTTGGGTTTCGGAATTACTTGCAAGAATTCAAAAGTTCAAGAGTACACCGTATTTCAACTAAAGTGGTTCGACGAAAAACAAAAAGTGTACGATCAGAGGAGAGTGCAAAGGTTGCGATTCGACAAGTACATCAACGATCAGAAAACCAATCACAAAATCATGGATGAATTTTTCGGTAAGGAGCCAGACACGCTCGTGGTTTACGGTGCGGGTTTCGATTTTATGAACAAGGTCACTTTCAAGGGCCACAGGAAGTTTAGACACAACGATATTTTGAAAATAATAAAACGACGTGCGAATTTATCATTGTATATAATCAATGAGGCGTTCACGACTAAAAATTGTAGCAAGTGTTACGAGAGCGGAGTGCAGAAAAAATTGCAAGTCTCCAAATCCCCACATCGTTACGTGTACTGCAGTGTATGTCGTAAGGGTATTCACAGGGATAAGAACGGTGCCAAAAATATCTTGTTGAAATTTGAGTTCGTGAACGTTGCGGGCGGTGGAAGCTCGTAAGGTTCATTGTCGTAATTCTGAAGTTATTCTTGTGGTAACTAAAGAGTTAAAATTGAATCACAAAGATTATACTATCTCGAAAGTATGCACGCGGTGCTCGATCAAGTCCATATATAGTATAAATTAATTGAATGTAGCTTAACAGTGTAATGACCTGATGAAAGTTGCACACGTTTTTATTTTACGAAAAATGGAAAACCTCAAAAATGAACTGTACACACTCAAAGATTTAAAGTGCAAAAATATATCGAGGAGTGCGAGAACCAGCCTCACCGCCGATCTGGTGAAGGAGTTGAGGTGTTCGAATCGATGTTTCATAAAATTGGCCGAAATAGACAAGATGACCGACGCGACCAACGGCGTGACCAATTTTGTGGATCTATGTGCCGGACCCGGAGGATTCTCGGAGTACATAATGAGGAAACATTGGCGAGTCTACGGAGTGGCGTTCGAAAACGGCAGCATGCCGATTCAAACAGAGATTTTACCCAAACATGACAATCTACACTGGGGATTTGTTGATTTCGCAACATTTTGAAGAGTTTGCTATGCAATTCTCCAACGACAAAGACAAGGTGGATTTGGTCATGGCGGACGGTGCGGTGGATTGCAACGGACGAGAGAACGAACAGGAAATGTTGAATATGCCCTTGATCGCGGCCGAAGTTGGGATGAGCAAGAGGTGTCTTAGAATCGGTGGCACCATGTTGTTGAAGATTTTCGATACGTTTTCGGCGGATATGAAGAGCGTAACTCAGAGATGTGTTTGAATCATTCTCGTTTGTGCAAGTGTGCAAACCCACATCTAGCAATCTCTACAATTCTGAAAAGTATGTAATAGTGAAGGGATTCCGACAATGCTCCGAAAACCGTCCACCAATCTTTGAAGATTTCTACAAAGAAATTACAATCAAATTTGCCAAACAGCAATATGAAAATATAAAAATGTGCAAAGGCTTCATTTATTCGAAAGAGGAGATTCTGCTCTACAAGAAATTTTTAAATTTGAAAAAAAAGGATGAGATTCAAATCTTGGACGATTTGAACGTGTTTAGTCGTGGTGTACTCAAGAACAAAACTTTCAGAGAAGTGGAGGTGTCGAGTGGCGACAGCTTCGAGTTGGGATTCATGTTTCGAAACGACGACCCGTTCGTGTATTTTAAATATGCGAATGCGAGCGAATTGATTATTAGTGATGAAACTATGAAAAAAAACAGAAGATTAGTTCGTCTGTTGAATTTGGAAAATTTGAATTACTTCACCAATAGAATCCCGCCAAGGACCGTTTTATTTTGTTTGGCGAGCGGAGGGAGATTTAGATATTTGGACGTGTCTCATTTGAACGGAGTTTGCGTCAAGGATTACTCCAACAAGTACAGGATGCGACTGTTGAACGATTTTATAAATTTTTACAAACTGCAAGAAACCGACGACCAAGTTTGTGACGATAAAATTGAAAATTTGAAATTTTGTAACATTTATAAATTTGCACTTTTGGATATAGGCACGTTCGAGATGGGATCTTTTATTTTTATATAACTTTTTATGTCAATAAAGATTTTAGATTTTTTTTTATTTTTTTTTCACCTAAAACACTAATGTAAAAAAATAGCAAAAATTCAAACTGTCGTAAAACTAGTCCAACACCCTTGCGAAAAAATAGCAAAAACTCAAAATGTCTCGAGACCACTCCAATAGCCGTTCAGATCTGTCTGTATTTCGAATTCCGTGTCGAAAAAGGCCGAATAGAATAGTATAGCTTTTTCATCCTTTACGAATTCACATTTAGTAAAATTACAATTGACTATGAAGAAAACGTCTCTGTCTGCGGGTGGAGTTTTCAACAAGTTTGTGTAGTTGTTCATTTTTATTAATCTAAGCATGTCGACACTGGGGTTTTTAGGTTTTATATATTTCTCCGGATCTATGGTTCTAGTGTACTTCACACCCTCGGTGGTTTCGTAGGTTAGTTTGTTGTCTACGATGTTGTAACTCGTGGGGAAGCCGTACACCGTTGGAGCGTTGTTTTTCTTGGGCACCGACACTATCCAGTACAGTATGAAACAACCGTCCGTGTAAACGTCGATTAATTTTACGTCGTTTTTATTCAAATTGTAATATTTAGACGCAGAGTAATTGAAGAAAATGTTCGATTTCATGTCTAATGTGTCTTTGCTGTTTTTCATCTTGAAATACAATGCATTAATTTTTTTGGAATACGTCTCATTTGTTTCGGCGTGTTTTCCCGTCTTTACGTCTATCGTTATGGGTGGCGATATGACATTATATCTTCTTTTCACGTATCTGGTCTTTTCAATGAGGAATTCTGGAGGCACCTCATCCAAATTTGATTTATTTTCAACTTCTTTTTCTTCATATATATATACCTTCTTGGAAATAAAAATTGATACAATTGATCATAGTAAGAATCTAATGATAAATTCGGGGTCTCGGAGACATTATCTGGATCGTCATCTGCGATAGGTTCCGAATTTTCATAACGGCCTGTCCGTACATAATATGCAAACAATAGATTGAACGGGTGAGTATCGATGGCGACTGTTGATGTTTTGTACGGCCAACGAAAGTGACCCAATTCGTCGGTAATGTATTCGGGCAGCGAGCTATAATTGTCGGTCAGTTCGAACTTGACTCCTGCGTCGTCACCGAACGCCGAATGGAGGTAGATTAGATGGTCGGAAAACTTGCGCTGTTTGAAGAGCATATTTGTCACGAATATCAAATTGTTCTTGGGGTCGTTCGTTTGAGGGTACGGTTTCATACCCTTTAATCTGAGCGGAGACAACTCGTACTGATCCACATCATTGCGAATGTATCTAACGAGTTCCGGGTCTTCGGATCTTTGGTATTCGATCACCCCGTCCTTGTTCAATTTCACATTTATTGGCACGCCCTTTTTGGTCACGTACTCCCCGGACACCTCCAACATCCAGAAAAGCACGAACGTGCCGTCCGCTATTGTGGTCACGTTTTCTATTCTCGAATCGACGGTGAAATCGTAAATGTAATTCGGAGCCGTGTAACTATTGAACGCATAACGCATAAAGGCAAACTCTTCGAGAGTTTGAGTTTGGATATAATTCGGCGACGTCAATGATCTCACATAGACGTTTTTGTCTTCGTTTGGATTCACAACCTTCTTGTCGACGATGTTCAATTTTATAGTCGGAGTGTAGTTGTTGAAAGAACAATCTTGATATTTATCCATCAACCACATGTCTTCGGGTATATCCAAGAGTTTGTCGACTTTCGTGATTTCAAAGTTGTGATTGATGAACACTGTGGGGAATTCGAGCGAGTCGATCAAGTTCTCCACAACGTAATCGTCTTCAATCAGTCCGTCTTCGTTGTCGTTTTTGATGGGCGGCGTGGATTTCAACTCCACCGGCTCCACCGAAGTCACGACGAGCTGGTTGTTCTCGCAATGCTTCATCTCAACATTGTATCGAACCATATTGGTTTGCATAATTTTACTTATAACCTTGCCGTCACCCAATTGACTGCACTCGAACGATTTGCACTTTGTTTTACCGTCCTTTTCGTCCTTGTACCACCCGAATGGGCAGTTTGTACGAACAAATCAACAATGACTTAATAGATATTCCTCCTGCCAAAGCATTGCCCGTAATACACAATGATAAACCAACCAACATTGCTGCAACCGCAGCTTTGCCCTATATTATTGTAGGAGATGAAACATTTGGGTTATCTAGCCATGTCATGCGGCCATATGCTCGAGCTCTCGATTTAAACTACAAAAAAAAAAATATTCAATTATAGGTTAACGAGAGCGCGACGTTATATTGAGTGTACATTTGGTATCATGGCTAATAAATTTCGCATACTCCATCGTCCATTGAACGTTGGAAAAGACAAAGCAATTTGTTTTCTTAAAACAATTTGTATTTTGCATAATTTTATAAGATCAAGAAGTCAAATTAATGACTTTCATGATATTGTCATTATACCAGACCATATACGTTCAGTTCGGGGGTTAATTGGAAATACCCACAGAGATTCGTATACATTACGCGATAACTTCGCAGATTATTTCGTTGCAGACGGACAGCTGTCATGGCAAGATCGCAGTATTTATTGAAGATAGTTGGCTTTTTTATAATTTATGTACATTCAATAATTGAATTTTCACGGTTTTTTACCACACATTTTTTATTAACATAGCAGGCATATTTTAATAATATACCTAATGATTTTATTTGTTAAATTCATCGGATGTAACCAAATAACTTAGATTGTTGTAAACTAAAGTTGAGAGATGTCAAAGAAAAACCTACAAAACTACAAAACGCACGCTTATTTTACAAAGTTACTGGCCCAATTCTAAAACCAATATAATAAATATTTTAGTTGATAATTGTTTTATTTATTTACCTACCGATCCACTGTTTCTGCCCTAAAATGATTTTGAACCCTAAATACACCGATAGTGTAAAGTAGTGTGAAGCTCGCAGTCGTGAACATACTGGTTGTCTCGTGACGCGCAAAATGGCGGCGACCGCGTGGCCGAAAGCAAGAACTTTGGAATCTATCGAGCAATATAAAACCATACCAATATTATGGGACATTGTTCACACGAATTTCACAATGTTCAGAAATACGCAGTATCTCTGCACTAGTTTTGAATATAAGCATGATTTTATATTTACGTAGGTAAATTATTGTAAATATTCCCAGTTTTAATTTTATAGTTGGATTAATTGTTGAAAACATTTAATTGACACAAATAAAATTGAAATAACTAATTATATATAACTAATTGCATAGATTATTAAAAATAAAAATTTGGCGCAAAGAATAGTTTACCTAACCTACGTTATTATAAAATAAATAAAGAGTGTAGGTACTTACCTTGTATGTTTTTTTCTGCTTCACTCCAGTCATCATAATTTTCAAACAGTACTTTACAAATGTCTAGCCATGCTTTTGATTTAGCGTCCCGGTCTTTAAATATTTCGCTTGATTGGTCCCATATGGCAGGACGACACTGAACTTCAACAATTACCCTTTCTGTATCAAAATTTGTCATTTTTTGTTATGGGCCGGGCACGCGCGTGCGGTCGGTTCGAGATAGCGCTGTCAACTGAACAAGCACGCGCGTGCACCCGCTAGCGGGCTTCGCGCGTGGACCCGTCCAACGTGATGCGTGATCACGTCGCGTGCATGCGTGCCCCATTGCACGGAAGTATCACGCGACGGGCTCACGAGCGTGTGCACGCGCATGGGCACGCGCGGGTCGTTTTTGTATGGACACGCGAGAGGCACGCTTAACGCAGTTTATGCCCTAAGTGATTGAATTAAATTAAGGGAATGGGTCGATTGACTATAGGATTTCCAGACTGACAAAATTTCTTTCTTTTGTTTTAACTGGGGCCCCCTTGAGTTCCGGTGGGAGCGGGGGGGGAGCCTGGGATTAAGCCCATAAAGCCCTATGGTAGATCCGGCTCTGACATAACATAACAATAATTATATTGTCTATATTTCCAGAGAGTTTAGAAGCGCTAGAGCGGGGCGAGATGAAGTACAGCGGGTTCGGGGGTGACACGGAGGTGGAGGACGAGGTCGACCCCGACGCCGATCCTGACCTCGACCCCGACCTCGACCTCGACCGCGACGAGCAGGAGGACGACGAGACTGTTGTCGAGCAGGTCAGTAGAGTGTTGACCTTGAAGAGATGTGACCTCGTCGTAGAGTTTATCGAACTCGCAGGACCCCACCTGCCTGCCCCAAACTGCCATTCCACCAGAGCTGAGCGAAGCTGTGTTGCGAGGAATGTGTTTTTGAAAACCAATAGAATCGCTTCATTGACAT
>DWUD01000120.1:0-11622 GCA_018236485.1 Plebejus idas
AGACATACATTTTATTCCAGAAAAATGTACGATTCCCGCGCGATAACCGTATTTTGGCGCTACGGTTGCGGGCATCATTTAGTTATGAATAAAGTAACAAAAGAACTTCTGCTATTACAATAATTCTGTCTCCGTTTGTAGACACTAGGAATGCCGGAAGTAGACGAATATAGAGTATAGCTATAGAGTATAGACTATACTAAATGACTGGACAGATCAATTATACTTGTTTGATTACTGTAATTACTAATTATAAATTATTAGCTATTGCTGTGCGGTAGACTGTATTGGACGTTTGCATAGCATTATAGATCAGTAGCTCTACCATGAGTTTAAAGCTATAGTTTTAGTCGATACTTACACGAATATAAATTTTTAGTATGTCATTTTCAGTTCCGCAAATGACCGCTAGAGGCGCTGTAAAATTTTCCATACTAAAAATTTACAAAAAATAGCTTCAAACTCATGGGAGAGCTACTGTAGTTTAGACTTTAGTTGAGGATCGGATTTCAAAAGCAGATGGATGAAAAGTGACTCGTATTTGAGAGAAATCTCTTCTTCTGTCTCTTTAACAGCTTTTTTATCTAAAATAGAGACATAAGCACTTGTGCGAAATTAATGTAGACTTAAATACCAATAAATCTGGGGGCACGATAGTCCCCCAGCCAAGACGTGCCAAGCGAAGCGGAAGGGCAATACCTACCTTTTCTCGAAGTGTTTCGTCGTTTTTTTGAACCCTCAAAATATTATGTGTAACAAAGTAGGTGAAAATTATTCTGAGTATGTATTTAATATCCTGATTTAGAAGCCGCTACCATTACACCTAGGAAATAAAATATAATACGTTACTTACGAGTAATTATTATTGCAATTTGCAGTTAATACAGAATGTAAAAAAAGTGATAATACTTTAGGGTGTCATAAGTGTCTCGTGTAGAATTCACTGTAAAAGTAGCAGCACTAAAATAGTGTTTTTTTTCTTTTGTATGGAAAAATTATGACACTGCTTGTCCATAGAAATGACAACAAAATTGCTCTTTCAGGGCTGCTATTTTCATAGTGAACTATGTATGTATCACTTAGTTTTGTTGCACTTTGTAAACTGAATATAATTTTGATGTCTGTACAGTGTACATTACTACGAAATTTCTAATTGGCTTCTTAAAAAGATAACCATCGCTTATACTTTAGATTGTACGAATCGATTGTTGTGGTTCGAGTTTTTAAAAGATTTTATCAAACCTGTATTATCTGACACCTTCTGGACTACTTTTTACTGGTATCACTCGATCTAACTAGACAAATCACAAAAGCTTTAACAAGTACTGATTACTAGCAGCGAAAATTAACACAACTTACACCAATAGCTTTTAAATGGACAATAAAATCGATATAGATGTCGAATCATAAAATGTTCTACGCAAGAAACACCAGTATTACCAACATTGAAATATGAAATAAACATAAAATTTTACTGCGGCCCTAAAACAATTCACAATCACCCGTAGTGTGAATTTAAAAAACATGAACAATATCGATACTTGCTCACGAAACGGCTCCGAGCTCCCATTATCTACGTTTTACGTGAATTTACATAATATTTCAGATTTAAACGAGTAACGAGTAGCGTCAAAACGATAATAGCCGTATGCATCCGCCATTTGCAATACGCTTTGGGCGGGAAAAGAAAATGGCCGCTAATATTTTACATATCGTCATTAAAGTGAAACGCTATCATTAGAACGCGGTTTGTTTTCTAATTTTGATTCGCTTCTGGACTCTGGTAATTTGTTGTTCGATATTATTGATGGCTCATAGCTTACATTCGTTGATATTTTGCAAAAAATTGTTATACAATTGAATTTTAACGTTTGTAGTAAAATTATTACATGCTCAACAAAAGATACTTAATTATAAGTTTTATAACCTGTCGTGTCTCGTGCTTTCTACCGTTTTATGTCTGATGCATAATTTTATTATAAGCATTGGGTATGGTGGATCAAACTGTATGTTTATTTGCAGTTTTGGCAATTTTAAAAGTCTATTTTAATCATTGATGGTAATATCGCCCAAAATTATCTGACAAACACAAAGAAATATCGCGCACAGAGTGCCAGACACCCCACTTATTCGTAAACACAAATAAACAAATCCAGTTGTATATCACGGCAAGTCATATATAATACGGTGCTCGGTAGCCATCAAAAACGTCGCACCCCGAGACGGAATGTGACATTTTATTAAATTCTTATTTGGCAGCCGGCGGTGCATCGAGACACGCGACTGCCGCAAACAAACATAACCGGCTTCCAAATAAAGGATGATCCCATTTTAACGTGTACACTTCTTTAAATATTCACAAAAACAGCCGCTTTAATAAATCCTTTATCTAGTACCTAAGGTTTTTAAGTGTCTTGTCAGTTATTCATTCTTGATTTGTAACTAACCGTGTCTATTCCTTCTTTACAGACACGACCGCCCCGTACGTCCTCTACAAGGATGGAGTGGAGCGCGCTCCGCCGGGCACGCAGTGGGGCGGCGCCGTGCTGGACGGCGGCTACCAAAGCATGCAGCACCAGAGCCCCGGGGGACCCTCCCCGCAGCCCGAGCCGCAGCTGGCCTCGCCGGCGCCATCACCCTACCCGCCCGCGCCGCCGCCCCCCGACCCCGCGGCGGACGAGGCCGCACAGCTCGCGCAGCAGCAGGCCCAGCAGCAGGCGCAACAGCAGGCGCAGCAGCAGACCTCCCCCGAGCACATGCAAGTCGAGCAGCAGATGAACCAGCAGCAGCCGCCTTCTCAGGACCATCTCGATCGCACCCCGTGCTTCGTCCCCCAGCCGGAGCTGCAGCAGCAGTACACCCCGTACTTCAAGGACACCAGACCCGCGAGTCACATGCTCGGAACGGGCGGCTTTCCGCTCCACTATCTGAAACAGAACGGCGGAGTTCTATCGCTAGAGGGCCCGCTAGATCAGTACGCCACTCCCGATTTGCGCCACCTGCCGGATATCGTGCAAGCGGAGCCCCCGAAGCCACGAAAACACAATCCCAACTCCGAGCTCCGCCTGTTCAAATGCCTGACGTGCGGCAAAGACTTCAAACAGAAGTCGACGCTGCTGCAGCACGAGCGCATCCACACCGACTCGCGGCCGTACGGGTGCCCGGAGTGCGGCAAGCGGTTCCGCCAGCAGTCCCACCTGACGCAGCACCTCCGCATCCACGCCAACGAGAAACCGTACGCGTGCGTGTACTGCCCGCGCTCCTTCCGCCAGCGGGCCATCCTCAACCAGCACCTGCGCATCCATTCCGGTGAGAAGCCATATACGTGCGGCGAGTGCGGCAAACATTTCCGCCAGAAGGCCATCCTGAACCAGCACGTCCGCACACACCAAGGCGAGCGCTATTCACACATATATGCCCCGGCCAGCTCCCCGCACGCGCCGCCCGCACTGACCCGAAGCGATCGCGTCAATGCCGGCGCCGCCTGCGATCCCCGCCAACCTTCACCCGTTCGATTCGGTCTCGCACCCATTGGCCTTCCTATCAGTCAAATTCTCGGTCCCCTCGTCGCCCGCCTAGCGGAGCGCGCTCGCGAGACGCGGAACCGATCGCCGGACGCTCCTGTAACCGTCCCCAGTTCGATTAACCCACTCGTCGATTACCCCATTTCGGACGAACCGGCCCCTGTAACTGACCAATGTGTATAATTTTTCCAGACGTTTCCCCGCATCTTATCTTCAAGAACGGGACGACGCCGACGTTGTGGCCTCAAGACGTACCATTCCCGCCGGACGAAAACAAGGAGGAGATACAGTCGACCTTCGGGGACGCGGACGGCCAGAACGGGGAGCAGCGCGGGTCATGTTTTTCGCCGGGCGATACGGCTCAGTATCCAGCATACTTTAAAGACACGAAGGGTCTGAATCACACAGTTTTCGGCTCCGGATTGTCCCTTCAATATCTGAAGGGCGGAAAGCTTCCGGACGTCCTCGGCGGGCGCGCGATGCCTCTGTACGTGCGGTGTCCCATTTGCCAGAAGGAGTTCAAGCAGAAGTCCACTCTCCTGCAGCACGGCTGCATCCACATCGAGTCGAGGCCCTACCCGTGCCCGGAGTGCGGCAAGCGCTTCCGGCAGCAGTCACATCTCACGCAACATCTACGCATTCACACCAACGAGAAGCCCTACGGGTGCGTATACTGCCCGAGATTCTTCCGCCAGCGGACGATCCTCAACCAGCACCTCCGCATTCACACCGGGGAGAAGCCGTACAAGTGCACGCAGTGCGGAAAAGACTTCAGGCAGAAGGCCATCCTGGACCAGCACACGAGGACGCACCAGGGCGACCGGCCGTTCTGCTGCCCGATGCCAAACTGCCGGCGGCGCTTCGCGACGGAGCCGGAGGTGAAGAAGCACATCGACAACCACATGAACCCGCACGCGGCCAAGGCCCGGCGCGCCGACGCCAAGACGCCGCGGCCGCTGCCGCCCGCGTCCGCCGTGGTAAAGCCCGAGCTGTACTTCCCGCAGTGCTACGCGCCGCCCTTCCAGCAATTCGGCGGCGGGCCGGAGTTCAAGCCGGCGGTGGGGGCGGGCGGCGCCTGCCTGCCCGCGCAGTGACCCGCGCCGCCGCGGTGGCCACCCGCGCCACCGCCGCCGCTCGCGCCGCCCACCCCGCACGACCTGTACGTCGACCGCCTCTACAACTAGAGCCACCGCCAGTATACGACTCACCGAGCTCGTCCGCGTCGTGAGTACCAAGATAGCCGGATCGCTGTAAACACGCTTCGATCTGTAAATAACGATTTATACTCTCTCGAATCTGTCGCGGACCCCCCGAGTACTGTTACCGTTCTGAAACGAGTATAGATAGCGTTTTTGCCACGTAATGTTAAGTTACCACGTAAGGATTAGGTTTGTCGGTGACCACGGCCCGCGCGCGATGTGCGCCGACGTCCAGCGGAAGGAACCAGAGATTAGATTGTAAACGACTCCACGTCGACGTAAAGACGTGGACATGATCTATTACCACGATTTTATATTTCGCGATGAATGCTTTCGGTACGGGGATGTGCCTAATTGTAATAAATATACATATTTTTTAGATGTTAAGTTTACTTTATTTACGAGTGCTAAGATACGGCGAAATCGTATAGGGGTATGATATGCTCAAGACGTGTATAAAATATAGGTAAATTAATGAAATTTTTCGGGCCAATTATCTGAATCTTCTAGATGAGATATTTAAAATTCTAAATTGGATAAATGAGGGGAAAGAATGCAAACCAAAAACCTAGGTTACCTTTTGCCATCATATTTTAGTACTTACGATTCTGTCGGTCGCGTTTTCCGGGAGTTTACCGTAACACTGTAGGTGCCAAATATATTTAATGTCCGGACATAGCGTGTCTAGTTTACGTTGTTACCAGTCGACAAGCGAAACAGTTGAATTGCATTTAAGGAAAGGCTCAGACTGAGTAGGACTGTGATAGGTAGGTTAGGCGTATACTTCGCTCACTTAGCGTTAAATTTACGTGTTATATGACGAAACGTGATTGAGATTTTTTTTTGAAAAGTGTGAATGTTGTAAAGAATTTACAAAAAAATCTAAATTATTAAAATTAAATCTAATTATTAAAAATTTGAAAATGTTACTAGATATATTCTTTTCGATTCGGAGGATTGTTATTTCGACTGATAAATTTGATGAGTGAGATTAGTGAATTTTAACCGGTGTGACGCCTCGTGGGGATCTGGAGCGGTGATCAGATATGTATCCGTTTAGCTTAGACTCGAATTACCAAGCAATTCGATCATTCATCGCGAAATAAACTTAGTTTTAGGGAGAATAAATATATATGAATTTTTGTGGGTGCGTCGAGATAGTCCGGAGCCCTCGTTGTCGCGTCCGCAATCCACTAGACATAGAACTCCAGAATTATTCGATGACGTCGTAATATATGTATTGATCGAGTTGATATATGTGATATATCGGTTTGTTATTATATTGTAGGAGCGTCCTGAGTCTCCGGGACTATAAACTGCCGCGCGGGCTCTCGGACTATTCCGACGGACTTTTTTATCGTTTTATTGTCTCTGTTTGTATGTATAGACGACTTATATAGCTTATTTTATGATATTATTGTGATGGTTTCGTTTTCCTACCGCATAAGAAATGTTATGTATTTACTATTAGATGTAATAGAAGGAAAGTTTACAGTCACAACTGGAGCTAAATAATTTGAAGACGCGATTACTTTTACGGTTGATTTTATGAAATTATCTCGTTGGATGTGTATGAAAAATTCTGCGTAGTCAGCGTGGATGTCGACCTTTGCGAGAAGATCCCGATTAAAGCCAGGTTAAATGTTAAATATCTAAGTTTCAATATATAAAAACGGAGTGTCATCTCATTCAACTGTTGAGTGCCAAAAATCTTGAAATCTATAACGTAAAGTTTGCTCCGTATTTTATGTAGACGACATTATTGATTGGGCTTCTGGATTATTACTCAAAATTTTCAAATATTTGTGCGGCTGTTTTCTACGCTACGAGTAACCATTTACGAATGCGTCGAGCCAATCCTTCGAGTCGGAGGATCGAGGAAAGGTCAACATCCAGCTGATGAGCTACTCCGTCACATTATGTTTCTGGTTGATTTTCCTATCAAACTTTTGGAGGTTTACAAATGAAAAACACCATTTTGAAGAAGAATTTAATAGAATTTATCTTCCGTGACTAAAATTTTCCACAGCGAATGTGATCCTCCGTCAGGCCAGCCGTGCCGCGCCCGGGCACCCATATTCTACAAGATAGTATACGACGGGAGCCGACTCCGCCGCCGGCCGGCTCAAAGCGTTCGGCGAGGTCCAAAGCCACAGAGCGCCGCTCTCACATTTCGACAAACGTTCGCCCGAACGCTCGCCAATCGGAGTGCGGTCGGCGGCGGAGCTGGCCCTCGATAATTTAATTATACCTACCACAATACAGCCTTAAACAATAATAGCTATAAGTATTTTTATACAGTTTACTGTACTTTTTGTTACTACCCCCGGGCGCGGACCGCGAGCGGCTCGGTCCACTCGTAGCGCGGTCCCCCGCTCGCGTCACTTTAACGTTCGACTTCGCCGCCGCTGTCAATGTCAAAGTGACAGGAGCGCGGCGCCGCCCTACGAGGCGACCGCGTCGCCGGGCCGCAGTAAGTTTGAATACATAATACAATACAGTGCCATAGCCGAGTACTAACCTCAGATTTATACTTATTAGATTTTTATACCGATACAAATGGATTTAATTTTTAAATATAACAAAGGTGATTAAGTATACAGAGATTAAAGATGATATTTTATACATTTATTACAAACAATATTATTAAATGTAATTGTGAAATAGATTTTAAATTTTAGTGATTACAGCTCGCCGCGTACCTACTGAATACTGGAAACAGGTTTTTGTAACTCAATCGGCCGGGGATGTGGCCGGGGCTGCGGCGCCGCCGCGCGCCGGGCGCTCGCCCCGCGGGGTACGTCGAGTTGACGGTTTTAGCGTTTATTTACAGCGTGGTTTAATGTAAATACATATCACAGAAATAGGCAGTGTTATATATCATATTCGGATGGGTTTTGGATTTGTTTCGACACCGACGAACCGTCGTTAGGAGCTCCGAGCTCCGTCTGTGCTCAGGTTTCGTTACAGTTTGCTCAATTCGTGTATACCTAACGTTGCTCGTACTAGTTTTATATTTTATGTTAGTGATCTTTTTGTATAATATTGTTAGAGAGCACGGTTTTGCTTTTCTCGTAATACTATTTTAAGCCTTAAAGTTATTCCTGTCGGTGTGCATAGCTAAGCTCGGACAGACGAGCCGGTCGAATTATAAATTATTTTTAATTTATTGTGCCGTCCGTTTCCTTTCGAAGCTTATTTCGTGAAACTCGTTCGCTGCACTCGCTGACATTTAGTTAGGTTCGTAGCATGTTCCTAGCCTTATCGTAATATTTATTTTTATCCTTCGCCGCTACGCAGATCTGTTCAATCGTAGTTAGTCGCTGTATTTTCGTGCCCCCTCCTCGTCTAAGTTTCCGTGTCGAATCTTCGACGTTTCGATCCCACTTCTGAATCTTTAATCTATCATCACAATCTGTTTATTATTTACCTTAATTCACTTATGTTAAGTCGTTAACGATTAAAAGGAGAGAATAAGATTGCATCGTAAACGTATACTTTGCATAATAATATTTATATCGTCGAGGATGTCAATTGTATAAGATACAATGTATATGCGATCTAAACCTGTGCTTAGCTTGAAGACGTTAATTTAAGGTTTATAGTTCATTTGGAGCATCAGTAGCGAATCTTCGCGTAACTAGTCGACCAGCATGAAATCAAAAGATGATCAAAATTTTTTAAACGTTTGCGAGTAGAGTAACCCCCGTCTGGAACACTTTTTGCGAAATAGAAATGCTAGTCGGCTTGTTATGATTTTTGGAATAGAATGCATTTATTAGTGATCTCAGAGCGAATCCGTCGCTGATAAGATTTGGCAAATATAAATTGTATGTCGTTCGTATTTCTCGACATTTCGAACATAGTTTAGGTAATAAAACGTGTTTGCTTTTCGTCGTTTATACGGGCGTTCGCATTTCTATCGAACGTATCGGAAAATTTTTCATCCAATCACCCGAAAATTTTTAAACAAGTGGTCGATAAAAAGTTTTCTTAGTTTTGATAAGAATTTAATATCGCGTGAAATCATATTTCCATTCTGTTTTATGAAATATTAATATTTACATTATTAAACATCTATTATTGTACTCGGTACAACATACCATAGGTATACATAAGATATACGCATCGGTGCATCTTTGAAATAAATATTATAATATGAATGCCAAGCAAAAAACTTACGTTTCACACGCGCATTCATATACAAAATATTGGTATGACCAGTTTCAAAAATGCACATATTCATTATCATAGAATATTATTATTGTATTAAAAAATCTTATTTGTAATCCCGAAAGAACCAATAATAATTATTTGTAACATTATTGGCGCGAATGGATTGAAGTTGGCTACGAATTATTTTTTTGTCTTCCATTTTTATTCGTTGTCGTTTTCGTTTTGTATAGTCTGTCGCGACGATGATGTATCTGTGGCGTCGTATTCGAATTTTGAATGTTTTTGAAACGGTTCGAGGCGCAGGAGGCGCGCGTGTGCAATATTATCCCGTCACGTCGGTTGTGCGTTAGCTCGACAAATAATTGGTAGCCAACGTGTTACGTGTAGCCTATTAAGTTTTAATTAGGTGCGACCTGCATTTAAGAGACACTGCCGCTCGCCAACCGCTGTCACTTATTATTAATAAATTAATTTCTATCACAATAGAGACTTGTTGAAACAGTTCCACGATAAAGTAAGAGTTGTTGAATTTTTTATAAAAGATAAAAACATATTAGATATATGATCTTGTAGTCTGGATTGAGGTTTTTTTTACAAATTTTATGCCGCGCCCGGTCGTGTCGCCCGTTTAGCTTATTTTTGCTACAATACTTATTTACCACGAATGTTTACTTATACCGAATAGTACAATAGATATACATATTATACAAGATATACAATAGATTTTTATACAACAGATGCCGTGATATATGAAGATTTTTTTTAGAAAGCGCAGTGGGCGGCGTCACCGGCGCAATTGGTTTGAGTGAGATGGGTGCTGTTATATTATTAATTGTACATATTTATTGTAATATACGACAATAGACTGGTAATTTTACACTGTTGTTAGGTTTCTACGGCGGGGCAGGGTCGCCTGTCGGCCACACGACTTTGTTTGTCTTCCATACTAGCTAATAACACCACCGCGCGCTGCAAACGCAGAAAAGAAAAAAAATGTCATCCGATGTTTTTTTTTATTTTCCTGCGTTTAGCGGAGGCGAAGGACTTTTTTGTTTGACTATACATAATAGAGCACATAGTAGAATATAACACGAGTACAGTTAGCTTCAATAGTGACTTACGAGTCTTCTTTGTACATAGGATAGAGTAATTGTTATGCTGCTGTATGTTTACTGTTACAGCGTTTTCAGTTTCCTATGCCCATTGCCCGCGTCAACTATTTCATGGACTAACCGCATTCGTGGTCCAAATGATTACAGTTCGAATTTATCCAATGACTCTACATTTTTAGAGTTTTTCAAACTTCTTCCGAGCCACTTGACATCTCAATTTCTTTCAATGTTACATATTTCTTACTATATGACCTACTGAACGTCGTATCACATTCTTTTTACCTAATATAAACCTTCCCTGGACTTCCAGGAATATTTCAAGATCAAAATTCGCCAAATCATGTAATTCGTCAATATAATGTTGAATAAATGTTTATTATTATTAAATCGGTTCAGCCTTTCTCGAATTATAACGAGACAAACAAAATTTAAAACTCGTTTTCATTTACATATATATAAAATCTACAGACGATATCATTAGCAAAACAGCAAGGTAGAGCTGTGTGAACTCTATTTGGTTTGGGATTCCCCGAAATAGTTGACGTCACCGCATCGCCTTAAACTACCGACCAGAGACAAACCGATTCTAATTTTGAAATAGTTCACTGCCTTATCGCAATAGTGAGTTTTCTTTATGGCTTTAATGATAGTGTCAAAGGATTATATCGAATTAGCTACAGATTGTATAAGTGTATAGATAGAGTAATGTTCACGGCCTAAGGACTAACCATAGACAAGAGTCTGTTGTCTATGGCCCCCCGACCGCCGCCTCTGCCCCGCCTCCGCGTTGACTAGAGTATATTTTCTTACAGACTACACCGAAATAGACATATATGATATTGATTTTATACAATACCAGAATACAAGATCGGACTTTTTACACAGCTGATCGGGTTTATGTTACTTTCGTCAGTTTTCCGTTTCTCAAAAAGCAGTTGGTTGCGATATGGTCACATAATCTAGGCGAAAAGAAAATTTTAACGTTGGCAAGTAAGAAATTGTAAATATATTTTCTAGTTCTTCCAAAATATCAGTATTAAATACAAAATTCGACTTTGGTTAGATCAAAAGTATACGTGTGATCTAGAAATGTTTTTAAATTAGAATTTTTCGGTGTATAACTTAATATAGTTTATTTTATATATTTTCGATTCATTTAAGGTACGTTTAATTGATATAATATTCTTGCCTAGTTTTGCATTTATGTTAGTTTTATAAACGTTTATAGTTGAACCTTCGTATTTATGTATATTATTATTGTATTAAGGGTTCTGTTTGTTTTTTTTGTCATTAATAGAAGTAAAATGTTGTAAAAAGTAAGCTCGTTGTATTTTATCAAATAAACACTTTTTAGTCCAACTGAAGCAATATTCTGAAGTTTTATTTTCCCCTTTGCCTTCAAGTTTAGAATTCCAAGTAAAAACTCAAATTTAATTCATATGGATCTCAATGTTAATAAAATTAATTTGACCAAAATAATATTACAATGCAAGGTGTTACAAAACTAAGTGATAATTATTTCTTAGATGCTACTTTCACAGTAAACTCTCTGACATACTTATTTAGTCACTTCAATAAAATAATATGGGCGAAATACTTTATATGGCAAAA
>DWUD01000121.1:0-11613 GCA_018236485.1 Plebejus idas
TATGGAAACTTGAAATTAGTAGTAAACGCTCTTAAGAAATCATAAGGTTTGTCTTTAAAATAGTTATGGCCAAACCATACTAACTTAACAAACAAGGACAAAACATCTAATTAAGGTAACAAATTTCTTCGAAAGTTCGACCGGTACAGACAGATACACGTCATGTAGTTCAGTCAATATAGTTACAGTGAGCTAGGGTGGATTACAGAGCGCATTTAATTGGATACAGTAATATGAAACCTAGTATTTGGGACCCGGCGTCAATTTCCAACAGGGATTAGTTTATGCGATATCAAATACCATTATAATCCTATTCCGATCAAATCAAATTTTAAAATTGCTGTTGGATTACCTAGATAGAGCTATAGATATTTTTATAGTAGATTTGTAACACTCTCAAATATGTTTAACGTTTACTTTGCAAGGAAAATATATTTTTAAATAACAGGTATACCGGAGCAAACATAATATTATATTATGAGGTGTGTCGAGAATGTTGAGATTGTAAGAGTCGATCCATGGATAATATAACGCGCCCATCCCTAAACCGTTTATACGGGAATTTCAAAGGTACGGCAACATACCTCGGCTTGAGGCGATGTGGCATAAGCCCCGAATTTTGTTTATTTTCCTTTTAATAAAACAAAATACAATAGATCCACGTTGATGGTGAAATGCAAAGGAAAAATTCAAATCCCGCTTTCCGGACACTGTTACTTTAAAGAGGGTACCGAAATTTAAACATGTTTAAGCTTTTTGTTGCGTACCCTCTTTTATGATCGCGTATTATGTGTCTCTAAGGAAGATTTTTAAATTAAAATTATGCTGAATCACCCTCTTCAATGGTCGGTGCGTTTTCGTAGATTTTATATGTGTAAACGATCTAGAGTTAACCTGATGGTAGGTCATATTAGCTAAACATTTAATTTTATTATTCTTATCTTGCTTATCTTTGGAGATCTGATTATAAGTTAAATTATTAATTATAACACATGTAAACGATCTACAATAAACCTTATGGTAGGTAACATGTCAGACGTAGACATTCCATTTTCGGAACCCACTTAAAATCGTTAGATCTTTGATGATCCAAGTTGGAATTGATGGAGAAATTCAACATTTTTAAGGTCGGGTTATTCGTCAGGATATCTGAGTCGTCTTGATCATATAGCCTGAGCGATGGTGTGTAATCCAGACCACCCCTGTGACATGTGTGATATATGGCGGGGGCAAATAACGCGAAACGCTCCAAACAGAAAAACAATTTGTTACTTAGACAAAGTGTCTGTCGAGGTAATTCCAATTATGACGAGCTTAAGCCACACGTGTATTTTACAATTAATTATTCATAAGTCGCGAGCTTACCGTATATTATTGTAAACTCTCGTGAGCACACACACGTTGATACGTCTAATTACTGACTGGGATCAAAGACTGTGGAGAATATTTAAATACATTATGTCCTACACAAACATGTACCACTACGTCACTACCTCGACGTGCGCAGAAATAGCCGTCATAAAGCTTCTGTTAATAACATTATTCATACTCAATCAACAGTACGTGCTGTTGCACAACAATACTCTACTTATTGATCACAGTGGCCAGACGTAATTTGTGCAGCTAGCTTCGAAACAAAGTACAAACATTAAAGAGAGAAAATAATTTTCCTTCCGGCATTAGGAAATTTTATCACGAATTACCGAACCGAAATTTTCTTGATACTTATCGATACTAATTGCTCGCTCCAAACAGAATAATCACCCGAGAATCTAGCGTTGAATTAACTCTAATTTGCAGCGGCCCCCGGGGTGGACTAAAACTTGCTACCTCATTACATTAATTGCCCGTCGCAAAGTAACTATTAAAAATTCATTGTTTGCAGCCTCCTACCGAGTCCGTTCTGATAGCGTTATTAATATTAAATTCTGCTGAGACGCCGCGCCTAATGTTCTAATTTAAAATTCTTACGAAATTTAATATTTAACCGGGGGCCAGCCCTCGGAGGATTTAGAGCCGACCGATATCATTTCATAAATGTTGAGTATGTAGAGCGGCGCGCAATACCACGCTGAGTTTATACGGCGTGTATTTCACCGCATTCGGGGAGCACCGGCAATGAAAAGCGGAGTGAAGAAAAACTACGCGCGGTTATGGTTTCCGTGTAGCTAGGTCTGCAGGCTCGGTGGGACATAAATTTTGTGGCCGTGCCGCATCGAAACCGCAGTAGTTACAACGACCTTCATTGCTACATATTGCGATATCTAGTAAAAAAAGAATACGCATTTTACTGATTTTATTTCGCTAATAAATTTTTGTTAATACCCCGCACATTTGTGATATGTACGAATGTAATGTTACAGAGGAAAATATTTTGCAAATTGTAAACGTAGTTCTTTACTCACTCCTATCCTATGCAGCTAACATGTTGTTTAGCTTCTGTGAAGAATATGGTAGATGTCGAGGCGAAGTTACGAATTCACCAGGGTTGGTGACGACCCCTCACATTAATTATTTGAAAAGAAAGACAAAAATATTTTGATAACCCCCTAATGGAATGCAAGAATCTTAATAGAAGAATACTTATGAACCCTTGTGACGTTTTTTATTCCTTTAATGTTTGTTTGTTCGTAGGTCTAGAGGGTAGTAAGTATTTTTCTTCGTAAGCCGACCTGCTCATTATTATTTGATTACGGGTACGAATTTTTATAGGCTAAGGTGCTTGCTTTACCTCGCTAAAGGATGCGTCTTGAGACACCAATACTTCGTGTATCATTTTTTTACTTTTATTAGCTCTTTATGACATTTATTATACTCTCTAGATATTTTCAGCATAATTAATTTGTATCCAAGCGTATGTTACATTATTTATCATTGAGGATTAAAAGCAGAATTAAGAACAGACAAGGTAAAATAATGCAATGCGATAAAAGTAAATCAAAATTGGATTTTTAGGCTGCCTTTCCACCAGAGCCGAGCGGAGCTGTGTTGCGAGGAATGTGTTTTTGAAAACCAATAGAATCGCTTCATTGACATAACTTTGTCATGACATCGCTTAGCTCGATACTAATTGACATTACAATTTTGTGTAGGTTTTATGTATTGCGAAACGAACTACTGTATGATGTAGCGATACGTAGCACAATGATTCGTCTCGTTTCAGTATGACTTTTTTACATGGTACCATCGGGAAATTGATTCCTAGGCAGTTGACAGACCAACGTCATTTGGTCGGATCATGTCAATTCAGGCAAAGCAATACGTCCAGATCTGCCTAAGAATCAACTTTTCTGATAATACTTACGTTATTTCTCTATAACGTTTTTAGTAACTGACGATGAGTTTTCGAAATCATCATAACTGTTATGATGATTTTGAAAGCTTTTGAAAAGAGACACAAAAGAAAATTCTATTGTTTCTCGATCACCGGTGATCGTATGGGGCTTGATGAATTAAGTCCATAAGTCTAAAGTAATTAAGACGTTGATTTTTAACGAAATTAATAATTCATACTGTTGAATAATTATTATATTACGGTGCGCTAAAACATTGAGCTCCGTAATAATTTATGCCTGAATTAAAGAAGTTGAAATTACTCTCTTTAGCAATGGAGTTTAATGAAAGTGTTTGCAATAGCCATTTGTCATTTCGCGAGGCGTCGTTTTAATTTTTCGTTCGTATTTAAATTGGAGGACTCGATAAGCTTTTTGTTGAAAACGTGTAATTAGGTTAGTCACTAATTATTTCTGTTGGTCTTCAAAAGTGGATGCACTTTTTTATATGCGGCTATCTATCTTCTATGACGATTATCATTCGTTTGTGATTGCCAATTATATTTATTATAGTGATTATTATCAATCATAACCTATTAGTGTTGAGTCGAAGCCACATATTACCAACTTATACATTATTAAATTCTCCATTTATCCTACATTTATATGTAGACGATAATAAAACAAATTCTGCTTTATATATTTTTCACACCTCCTAAATTGAGGAAAATCATAGAGCTATTTGATATCTATTTTCCGTTCAGTGAAAGCTTTTTATATTTATTTGTGCGTAAAATGTGATAGCAATAACAACACAAACAACCACAAAAGGCGGTATCTTATTATAAATGGATTGATTGACTTCTGACATTGAAATACCATGCCATAGAACGACAACTTTCATACATTAGACCGCTTGAACGTAGCTCTACAGTATTGTCATAAGCACGTAGGTCGTAGCCCGGAAATTGTATAATCGACCGGAGTATGACATCTGAAGTAATTATTGGCTTGGCCAAGAACTGTTTCTTGGATCAAGATTTTTTAAATTACTTTGGACTAGGACTTACTTAAGACAGTTTCAAGGTACTCAAGGTAGACTATAGGCACTAAGACTACAAAATAAAATTTGTTACTTGTGAGCGCATCTTCATGTGTTTTGTAAATATAGTCTGTCATAAGACTAGTGTCGGTCATATTAACTTTCTAGCTCACATGATCAAGTGATCAACACTAAAATGGAGGATTAAATAATGTTATAAATAATTGTTTGCTCTTCCATAGTATGGTATTTAAATGACATCTAAGGAAGAATTCAGTACAAAATAAGGGATATATCGAGTCGCGAAGTTTCGACGTGTAATTTGTGTGGAATTTACATAAACTCTTGTATTTTACTGACATCAAACTCGTTATCAAGGGAGTTTACTTCGCCCATGATACTTTCATGTTTTTATTTGGAACAAATGTAAAGTCATATTTTTTTGTTTATTTAATGTAAATGTTGCTCGCGGTTATGTGTACGCAAAACTCTGCGGAAACTGATTTTTGCTCACATAAAAGTAACTCTTTGCTAGTATCTATTCTATATTATAATGCCTGACTAAAATCTTAGTGATATTTTACCTATATATGTATAAAATATGTTATATTCATCGAAACCCGTACATAATTGTGTTGTAATAAGATGGTAATAGCTTTATATAATTTTATACTAAACTGTTTTCGATTGTATTCATTTAACGATCACGAAACATTGCGACAACATAAACTGTGGACGTCATATAAAGTTGGATAATCCGAGGCAACGTGCAAGTTATTACTTATTTCTCCTGGAATTTAAGGGCGAGGTTACATTGCTCTGCAAAACCGCATCGTAGGTACATCTATTGCTAAATATAGTGCTAAAAACGTTAAGGCAGAAATGGCTCTGTGGCCATAACATAGACTAATAGAGCGTAACACTTTTCTGCGGCTTCATTACTTCTCCGTTTATGAAAGTATACACTGTGCCTAACGATGTGGCATATCCATGAATGAAGAAAAAAAGGCGGACAGAGTGTTGTTATACACAGAACTGTGTCTTCAGAGTCGGCCACGCACACATTTTTACGCCTGTCAAATGGCCGGACTAGCGTAAGAAAGTGTGCGCGCGGACCGTGTACATGCCAGTCAGCCTGGCCGACTCTGAAGACACAGTGCTGCGTATAATAAGACTCCGTCCATCTTTTTTTCTACTTTCATGGATATATCAGAAAACAAAAAGTCGCATTGTCACAGTTGCCAAAATTCTTCGAAACGGCTGAACCGATTGTGTCGGAATTTTGTGTTCTTATTCCATGAGTCTTGGAATCGGCCAAGATCTATTTTCATTCTCGAAGTAACGTTACACATACCGAAGTCCTGAATCGTGCTATCGAAGCTTTTTCGAGCTCGGCATAACCTAAAAAGTGTCTTCAAGAAAACGTAAGCATATTGCACACACGGCACCGTAGGTAAAACAACGTTAGGCCTAATCAATAATCATCTATCCATATTTAAATTATAATTCTGTAAAACGTTGTAGCGTCGACTCAACGCAACGCAAAGTGGCAATGTGGCTTCGCTCTAAGTCGTGCACCTGCTATGATTAGTTCCCCAACTATTTTGGAACTAACTGCTTTATTGGGATTAGCAAAATATATCGGTAGCAGCTCTGTTTCCGTTAATATAAGAGTTATTTTCGTTTTTCACTTATAAAATGGAATTCAAAACGTTTACAAGGTATTTTTACCTTAAAGATATACTTGCTGCAATAAACAAAATACTACCTAAAATCTTTGTGTCGAAAAACGTCTCTGCCTAATGAGAGATTAAGTTCTATCATCAATTAATTAGTTTGTCAGAAAAACCTTAACTTATCTGATTAAGCGTAAATGAGAGAGATTCGTTACTTAGTTACGTAAAAGGAAAGAATTCCAGTATATTCGTATAGCGCTTCTTTTTCTTCACCTTTATTAAAGATGCGATGTTAGGTGTGAAATTATTCTATACTTACAAACAGTTTATGAAATAAATTAATAGATTGATTACATTATGACGTTCTTATGTACTGATCCGGCAAACGATGTTTTGCCATATAAATTATTTCTAGTATCAATATAACAAGAAGATAAATATAAAATACCTATTGTCAGGCCTAACGAATGTACATACAAAATTTCATTAAAATCGGTTGAGCCATTTTGGAGGAGTACGCGCACAAACATTTTCACACGAGCATTTTATATATTTAAATTAAGTATTATTATTAAAGACGCGACATTACAAAATATATTATACTATCCTTATTGAACTTGTCGTAATAATTATTATTTGATTTCAGCAATGCATCAATAACACAACAATTTAAATCTTTCACGCGATTTCAGAATCCAAACCCCCCCGATATCAACTGTAATAAAATTTACAAACGATTACCTCGGGTCTTTCTGTCCCATGTAATACAAGGTATTAAAAACACATGCAGTGGCAGTGACGTTCACTGGAATTAATGACGTAATAGGGAAGCGGCAGTCACAAGTGCAGAAGTTCATTACATCTTCCCCCCTAGCAACGAACTCAATGATGTGTGAATGTTCATCAGCGCTGTTTATTTGCCGCACTAACAAACTAACGAGCTATTTTATTACTTTTCTTTACAATTACACTTTGGATTTAATGGGTTGTGTAGTTAAGAAATATACCAGTAATATGAGAAAAGATTTTGATTACTAAAAAAATATGTAAATTATTTTTTAGTATTACACATTTACCTGTAATGACGTTTTAAAATGCACTTTGGTTGTGTCATATTAATTTTAACATTAACGACGTAAATGTATTAACACTATAGTTATATTCGCGTGCCATAACACATTTTAGGGTTAATGTAATTAATTGTAATTAATATTTCACTCGTGTTTTACTAAAATTAATGTTTTTATTTTAATATTTTTATTTTAATATTTTATTGTTATATTTTTTAAAAAAGGTGATTATATAGATCTGCATTCTGCGTCCAAATTAAGTATACTAAAATAACATATACAAAAATACAAAAATTAAGTATACTAAAATATGAAGTTTGTCAAAGTGTTTATAGGGTAACATATTTTGTGAAATACATAATATAATTATATTCAAAACCGTAATTATGAAAGCATGAGAAGGTCAGTCTAAATTAAAACAGACAAATATAAATTAACATTATGAAATAAGCTATTTTGATTCTTAAATAATTATTTCGCTTCATTGAGAACGCTCAGTTCGCTCGCTCAACTTGATACAAGTGTAATATAATTATTGCAATATAAATCTTCTATGAGATGGTGTTTATAGGGATCGTTTCAATTAACGCCTTTGTGTGTGATTGTATTTAATGAATGTTATCTTTTTAATTATTTGTTTAGGTAAAAATTAAAATAAAGTGTTTGTAATATCGATGATAGATAAAACTTAAAACGTCACGTTAATTAGTTGCTATGTTATTAATTAATAGAATTATAATTGCCTAAAACATGAAATGTTTTTTTTTATTTTCGTAATTAAAATAATGTAGCGTAGCGATGATTGACTCAATTTATTATTTCTATTATCCTCCCGAGTCCATTCCCGAGAATAAATTGCAACATTAGGGTCTTATTTAGCTAAATGTCATACTTATATTTTTAAATGAAAATTTCTTAAAATAATAAAACGTGTCGACCGTTGTAGTTGAAACAAAAAATACAATCAAAGGTATGTTAGAGTGAGCCAGAATACCTTGCTCTTGCGGATACAATTTGTCACTGTCTCCGCCAATTTCCTCTTGTAACTAGTTTTTTCTTTGCGGAGCGTAAATTTAATTTCAGCTCTTTGTTGAACCGGTTTTGACCAGTTGTAACTGGATCGCTAATTTCACAATACCGGTTTAGGGATTATGATTTCCTTAGTTTTGACGTTTGTTGTTTTCAAATTGAATGTTTAATTAATATTCAAAAACCAATACTATAATATCTTGTATTACTTATCTTATATCGTATCTGACTTCAGGTTAATTT
Organism: Plebejus idas; assembly: GCA_018236485.1. Lineage (NCBI taxonomy): Eukaryota > Metazoa > Arthropoda > Insecta > Lepidoptera > Lycaenidae > Plebejus > Plebejus idas. The sequence continues at coordinate 8,333 of DWUD01000121.1, forward strand.
CTATACGTACAAGAAACTTTGTAATGAAGCTCATTTTATAATTATGTCTGAGGATGTTAGAAAATTAATAAGAAAATATGCAGGATCCTTTTCGCGTGAAGTTTCAACGGCGTGTTTGTTTACCTGATAACCCGTCAGATACAAGAGTAGTGGTACAAGTCTAAACTTCGCTAGGTACACACTGTTACAACTTTTAATTGTTTGTTCGGAAAGTTTGATTATTATCGGTGTGTGATGCAGTTTATGCTTTATAAACTATTTTTATGCTAGATACGCTGTAAATGTTATACTATGCTGTTAATTGATTTAATTTTTACTCCTAAATTAAACATTGTTATGAAACTGTGTCCATCTTTTTATTTTATGCCAGAACTGAAACTAAACTGAATTCAAACTAAACTGAAATTGAAACTGAACAGCACAAAATTAAAGTGTTTAAAGTAAAGTATACCGCATAGTATATACAGGTAGTTAACAGTAAACGCGTTATACAGGGGTCGACGGCTTTTGCTTTAGCGTGGCTGACGAAATAATTCCATTTGTATCGATTCGTTTTCGAAAATTTAATTTTTGCTCGACGTCAATGTTTTGCACGTAGCTATAAAGCAAGCTAGAGCGACATAATTGAATACCTGAGTGGATGAAGCTGGTAAGTAACAATTTGAAAACTGTCGTTCTTCGCATAAAAGTTCGGCTTTACAGCTGGGAAAATGGTTTGATATAAAAAAATGTGAATTCTATATACAATCAGAGAAGTTAATTCCTAGGCAGATGGGGGACCTACGTAGTTTAGTCGCGTTACGTCAATCCCAGCCGACAGATTACAATTAACATTGAATTGACATGATTTGACCAAATGACGAATTTCCTCGAAGGTGTACCTAGATATAATGAGCTAGATGATGAAGTAGGCAAGTTACAAGGTTTGTTCAAATTATAAGGGACAAAATAAGTAATTGCTCTTAAGTTACCCGGTTCATCCATTCATGTTTTAAATTTTTCATTCCTCTTGTGATAAATACTAAAATACTTTGTAAGCTTACTGCCTGCATTTATAGATTGTAAACATTTTATAGACTGGATTATTTTGTAGCAATCCATTATTTGAAAACCATTTTGTATATCTGTTTTACATTTATTTATAAAAAATTCCCACTGTGCTTTCTCATAATTTTTAGGGCTAAATGCGTTTTACAACTTTATGCCTAAAATTCAACCGTTGACTTTTATAAAATTGGGTATACCATATTATCATATTAAGTCCATGAAAAAAGTATCTAGGGCAGTTTTTTAGAAAAAGGAAAAAAAAATGTAGGATGACGAATTTTAATGCTGTTGTTGAATCTGTGGATGCATGCGACAAGTATGCACTTTTGTGCAGTAACGAGACTATGCAAACTACTCACAACTGGCAAGATGTACTTAGTATGCACTCGGCACTTACCAACCTGAGCTTACGTTGTCGGAGTTTTAGACAAAGCATTATGTATAGACATGTCCGAGACGATCCCCGCGTTTCATTTGATGTTAAAAACGATCAAAATACCTACTCAAAATACGATCAAAACGCTCAAAATAACCCTCTTATTTTGAGCGTTTTAATTGTGGGGTAACATAGTAGTGTGGGGGTATCTATTTTTTCCAGCTAACAGTTTGTTTGTTTAAAATAAATCGAGAAAATGAATAGGAAGATGACGGTATATTAATAATATGTGAGTGTAATTTTCCCAAAAAATCTAATATTATATAAAAAAGTAAAATTTTCAAAAATAGTAAAGTTAAAATATTCTTAATTGTAAGCAATTCAGATGTATATAATAATTGGTAGGCCAAACACATAATGCTTAAATTCAAAATAATATGCTTCCAGCACTCTAAGGCTTGGTTCACACGGCACTATCCTGCACGTTTCCTCCACGTTTTTTTGCAGTATACTTACGTCTTGATAAATAAATAGTGGCGCAAACAATGTATAATCTATATAGGTTGTAATATAACAATTCATACGTCGATTATGCGCCACTAATCACTATTTATTCGTACTACTACGTATACTGCAAAAAAGTGCAGGAAACGTGCAGGACAATGCCGTGTAAACCTGGCTTAATAACGCTGGTGTCTCAGCATCCGCAAGAAAATGTAATTTAAGAAGGACAATTGAGTCCAACGGGGCAGTAGTTAAGGACATAGTTCCCTAACCCTCTCAAGGAATGGGTTAGCGTGAACATATAAATTGTTTGCTGTACCGTCGTTTGCAATTTGAGCGAGTTTATTCAAGCAATACTCTTACTAATCGTAGTTTGAGTATTGCATACGTTTTGTATAGTGTCTAATAATTATTATGGTCATAGAACATTCTAACTTATCTTTATTATATATTTTATCATACGATCGTAGAAATTGGCTCCTAATTGTGTTTTTTGCTTTTTATTGCTTTATCAATATTTACAGCTACTGGCAAATTAATGAAAATTTGTACGCGTTTCGTGACCAGTCTATAGCATTGAATCTATATTAAAGTTTCATTACGAAGAAATAGAGAATTCTAGCCGTTTCCGAGAATGTATTCAGAATATTTAAAAAATGTTACACCGGTTTAATTCTTGGAAGACTTTTGAGTCTGGGTCGAAGTAGGCCTCATAGACACCACACGTGTAAATACACGTGTAATATGGTGTAGTAAATGTAATATGGTAAGTTTATGTACTATCAGAGAAGTTGATTCTAGGCAGTCCGTCAACTGCCTAGGAATCTACTTCTCTAATATTACATTTTAGAAAAACAAACAAAGAATACTATTGATAATTAATGATCCTAAACCTGATCCATTCTTTTTTATAGACTCGTATAGAAATGTCATAATAATGAACGTATCCAGTACTAAAAACTCTTATATAGCTCTCCGTGTGGTGGCTCATAAATAGCTGAGGTCTAATTCTCCCCCTTGGTGGGGCGACGGTTATTATACGCCTCTTGAGCGCGTATCGAACCAATATTAGGTTTATTATATAGATGGGCTGTAGTAAAAAGCGATTTCTCATTTTGCCTCTCGCTTTTATCTTTAGACAACGTAACAAATATTTTAATCAACTATTTTGTGAAAGCTTATTTTATCGAAGTAGAAAGGAAAGTAGAATTCCATTGAAATATTGAATTCCGAAAATCGATTCAGTAAAGTCTACTCGAACGCAAACAAACTACCTCTAGTTACATAGATAGTTATGTCATAACTGTATTTTAAAAAGATAAAACCGACTTCAAAATTGTACGTACTTAATTGA
>DWUD01000122.1:0-11592 GCA_018236485.1 Plebejus idas
TGGTTTCCTAGGCCAAGTTCTACTAGAAATATGCATTTGTTCAATGAAATTGAATGTAGGTCAAGTAGCCTATTGGGTCTAAGTATGCCGAGATCTTTATTTCAACAAACATACACACTTACGCATTTACAATATTGATATGGATAGTTTTAATAATGTTATTAGGTACTTTTCCTAAGTTTGTTACTAGTATTACATTGGCATTGATTAAATCATCAACACCGAGTTTGCTCTGAAATCATTCAAGCGCTGATCTGAGTGAGTGATCTGAGTCTTGAAATCATTTCATACATGAATGCCGTTTAGCTGTTTCGATGACTTATCTTTATTCCGTAGATGGGCGATACCCCAGCGTGTAGATTTCATGACGTTTATTGGTCGAGATGTATTGGCGGTAGCTCACGATGTATTCATCATGTTTTTCAACCTGAAAGATAACATGGAATACGTCTATGAAGCCAACTGTTTCGAGAAAGGTGATGGTGTTGATGTCATTGCCGGTACGTATTTTTTACCCGACTTAGCAAAATTAAAATAGGGATCTAGAAGTATGCTTCATCATAGTTCTACCGGCTTTCTACTCTACTGGTTCGACCTTAATGAGCCAACATAAAAAAGAGATGCTTAGCTTATGCCTATGTTACGCCAGCTGGTAACAAAAATGCACGAGGTTAATGTAAGATTAAATACTGTTGGCCTCTAGATGTTTTATAACTAAGTTTTGATCTTGGTTTCATAATTTTAGGTTACAAAACAAACACATTTGCGTTTGCTGAGAAATGTACGCCAACCCCACGTATACTAGTCATGACGCATCCAGCTTTAAAAATTGTAGCAGAACTAAAGGGTAAGAAGTATTATCATAGATATATATCAATCATTATATAATACACAATATTATAGATCTAACTAAACTTTACGATGCCAAAAATGATAGACAATTCGGTTTTTCGGTCTCTTTGGGATGAGGAGCGACTGAGCGGTAGCAATTACTTAGGTCTTGGTTTGTAAATAAAAACTAAGCTGGTAATTGGTAAATATAATGTGTCCAAAACGTATTTTCTAGACCACGAAGTAAATCGCTACAAGGCTCTTGCTATGATGGAAAACGAGTTGCTGGCGGGCTTCAGCGGGTTCCCGCAGTACGCGCTGTCGGTGTGGAGCTGGCGGAGCCGGCAGCGGCTGCTGTCCATCCCCACGGCCGTGGTGCGGCGGAGGCAGAGCATTATGTAAGTCATGAGGAGCTAGCTACTATATAATGAATCTCCGCAGTATACTCGATGTGGAGTTTTCATGACAATTCAAATCATGACAATTAAAAAAAATCACAGTGAAAGTGTGTGTCTTTTTGTCTGTAACTTCTCCACTTTTCACTCTTTAACTGATGAACCGATTCTGACAAAATGAAATGGTATAGAATTACTTTCAGTTCTGGTAAAGAACATAGAATAATTTGTATTGCAACAAAATGTACCGTACTCCAAAATTAATAATGCGCATGCAAATCTTCGCAAATATTGTCCTAATCACGGAAATACTGGAATCTATGAAACGTGAGAGCCCCAAATAATGCTTTTGCACTTTGCACCTTGTTCGAAAGGAGTAGAAGTAAATATCATAATATGAATAATTGTCTCTATTTTTGGCGCATGCACCTCAACACCATGGCAACGATTGACGACTTGATTAAGATAACTCATGAGTCATGAATCATGATATGATACATTCAGAATAAAATAAAATTCTTTCAGACCAAGTCGCACTCACCTCATGATAGGTCAGTGTTGGGAGGGGGGGATCAACGTGTGGGAAGTGAGCCAGTGCCACAAGGTCGCCCTGGTCATGAAGCGGCCCCTAGAGGGGGCCACCGGGTGGGAGGTCGCTGATCCTCCCCTCACAGCAATCTGCTGGAGCAACGACGGTCAACTCTATGCTATTGATGAAAATGCTCATTTATACAACGTAAGTCCTACCATGCAACTTGGGTGCGTTTTTTATCTTTGTGTTAAGAAAACTGCAATGATAATTATTAATTTGGTATTTAATATTTTAAAAATCCTAAGGTGTCCGCCGGTCCTCCATATAGGCAAAAAAAAACAGTTTTCAAATTGCTGGTTACCGCGGCTTATTCCACTCATGTCTTCTAAATATTATGATGGGACCTAAAAGCCATTTTTAATAAAAAATATATATTATTATTAGCCGCAAAAAAACATTACGATATAATATATTATAATTATATAGGAATACGAATGTAGAATCCTACGTCACTCGTAGCAAGGCTACGGGATTCGAGCGTAGGCTACTACGTCACTCGTAGCAAGGCTACGGGATTCGAACGTTTGCTGCTACATCACTCGTAGCAAGGCTACGGGATTTTAACGCAGTTTACTACGTCGCTCGTAGCAAGGCTACGGGATTTGAACGTAGACTACTACGTCACTCGTAGCAAGGCTACGGGATTCAAGCGTAGGCTACTACGTCGCTCGTAGCAAGGCTACGGGATTCGAACGTAGCCTACTAGGTCGCACGTAGCAAGGCTACGGGATTCGAGCGTAGGCTACTACGTGGCTCGTAGCAAGGCTACGGGATTTGAACGTAGGCTACTACGTCACTCGTAGCAAGGCTACGGGATTCGAGCGTAGGCTACTACGTCACTCGTAGCAAGGCTACGGGATTCGAACGTTTGCTGCTACATCACTCGTAGCAAGGCTACGGGATTTTAACGCAGTTTACTACGTCGCTCGTAGCAAGGCTACGGGATTTGAACGTAGACTACTACGTCACTCGTAGCAAGGCTACGGGATTCAAGCGTAGGCTACTACGTCGCTCGTAGCAAGGCTACGGGATTCGAACGTAGCCTACTAGGTCGCACGTAGCAAGGCTACGGGATTCGAGCGTAGGCTACTACGTGGCTCGTAGCAAGGCTACGGGATTTGAACGTAGGCTACTACGTCGCTCGTAGCAAGGCTACGGGATTTGAACGTAGGCTGCTACGTTACTCGTAGCAAGGCTACGGGATTCAAACGCAGGCCTCTAGTGATCTATTATACGTTACTTATACTCATAGCACTTTGCTACGGTTACGCTACGCCCTATGCTTTCTTTGTTTTGCTTTTCAGTTGACTTCCGATGGGGTTGGTTTGGTGAAACAGTTAGAATGGTCAGAAAATATAGAAGGGAAAAACCGAACTTGTATGTGTGCATATAACAATGGAATGTTAATTTACGGACCAGACAACTGTGTTCGAGTGAGTGAAGATTATGTAATTAATAACTATCTATATTTTCAGCTATTGACATGTAAAGTAATTGTTATCTTTTAATTATAGTCAATTAAAAAGTCAGATACGAAATGGACAGTGAGCTGGTTCTATAGACCAAGAGACGTCGTGATAAAACTAGTTTCAAATTTTGCGACTGATTTAGCAGTCATGTGGACTGAAAAGGGATTTGTTTACAAACTAACGACAGAATCGGAGGATAAAATTGAAGCCAAATTAATAGCGTTTAAACAAAGGTATTTTTAATGTATGAATGAGACTTTTTAAATTTACATAAACTGTAATAGTTATGATAAACTTTCGTAATTTATATTTACTTCCTTCAAGTTTTCGAGAACAATATCACATCTTATTATCAACCAACGATCGAAGTATTTACTTTTTCAGGAACATTAAAAAGATCCAACTTCTTGCTCCGAGCTATGCCCATGTTGTGACGCTGGATGAAGGCGGCACGCTCTGTATTTACGAGGTGATGACTGGGAAACTGGTAAGAGACTAGCTACAATAACTACCTTCGTAGTAATGGTGGTTTAGCTGTTGGAACTTTGAAATGACTCACGCCTATAGTAGCTTCTAAAGGATTCAATTTAACCAGCTACACAATGCTTATGGCAGCTATGATCTATATCAACATACTACTTAAACACGGTATAACTACTTGTATTTTGCGAATAATAACAATTATATTGGCGCAGGAAACAATAAAATATCTAAGCGAAGAGGACATAACTTTACAAGCGAGTCCGACATCCCCATTGCTAGTAGTGATCGGCTCGGTCGGACCAAACTATGGCCTGGCCTTACTCAAATGGGAGAACAACATCTTGCAAAAGATTGGCGAGGCCTGTCTCACACATCAGATCATATCACATGCAACGTTCTCCTCTGATGGCAGAATTCTAGCAGTCGCAGCTTTGTCCGCTGGTGATGTTTTTATTTATAACGTAAGTTCATATCCATACTCATATTATATTCTGTCTCTCGGTCTGTTACCACTGAACCGATTTTGCTGAGATTTAGTATGGAGACACTTTGTGTCCCGGGAAAGGATATAGGATACTTATTTCGGTTTTGTAAACGAATACCGTAACGTAGTTGTGGGCTTGATGACGCCCACAACTACTAACAATATTTTAAGTTTTGAAATAAAGACTGCGTCATTATTTTTAATGCATTAAAAGTTTTTGGTGTTAGACGCTGCTGTGACCACTACCATGGACGTGTATGAGTTCTCTATGACACTACTAATCCATAATAATGTAATGCGACACCTTTACTAACGTAATACACTATATTCTAAAAAACTCAACCAATTTCTGGTAGTTTGATTATTGGCATTAATCTGGTTAACGGCAACCGATGTTAGGGCATGCATAATAATTAAAAAGACATCACTATTTTAGGTAAGTGAAGATTTTAAGTTGAGTTTAATGACGTACACAGAACTTGGACGCAGTCTTGTCGACTGTGATCTAATGCAAGTCGGTGAGCTGGTGAGGCTATTTTGCCTGGTACTCTCCTCGGACCAATATGCTATCGGTAAGTGCTGCTGGTTTGAATATTATAATAGCCGACAATATTTTCTTCAGTTAATATCATCTATGAAAATTATAAAATTATTTTTCAGGTGAACATATAATATGCATAAACGCGGAAACTGGTGAAAAAAACAAGTTAGAGGGTAAGCTGTCAGGTCCCTACTCAGAACTAGTGTCTGCAGGACCCGGCAAGATCCTAGCCGTACCGCACCGCTCGACGCAAATGCATCTAATAGAATTTAATGCATTGGTAAGTAACGATTTTGTGATGGACAAATTTTCTTAAGATGTTTTACCAATGTTCAACAATGTTCAATAGATTGTTTGTTCTTGTATTTTTTTAGAATGAAACAGTACATGTGAAGATGCATCCATCAATAAACACAGGGCACGAACTTAAGCAATACCATATCGCATGTAATGATGAAAGTGTGCTGACTTACGGATACGACGGCGTCGCTATATTCCAACATCTTGATCATGCTGAAGAAAATGATAGTAAGAACATAATATTATTTACTTAAAATGATTACTCAATTTCTAGACTTAAATACATTCCCAATTTACTTTTTAGACTTAAAGAACATAGTTGTTGTCCATCGCTATGAAGGAGGGATTAAAGAAGCTTGTATTGACAAAAAGAAATCAGTGCTGGTACATTTAGCAAATCATGGAACGTGCGCAGTGCACCTTATACAAAGTGAAGATTCCACCAATGAAGTATCTTTTGAACCGCCAGATCCACTTATGTTTGAAAAATATTACAATGATAGTAACAATGTTATAATGATTTTCAATAAGGATGCAAGTAAGATTTATTAAATTTTTTATCAGATAATTAAAGAAAGAAATGTGATAAGTATACTCGTATAAAGAAAAAAAATGAATTAAAATAAGCACTGTATATAAAACAGATTTTAAAATATACATCAAACTTTTTAATAATACAGAAAACTATTTGGATGAGGAAGAGGAGAAAAAAATAAAAGAGGAAGAGATTGCATCGAAAGAACAACGCGAAGAAATAATTTTGTCACTAGAGAGCGTGAGAACACAACTAGTTGATTTACTCGAAAAGAACCTGCAGTCGAACGAGCCAGAATGTCCACAGTTACCTCTCAGTGAATTCCTATTACATTCAGAATATAAAAGAGATAGGCTAAAGCAGGTAATCAATTTTAATTATTAAAATCCTGACATATCCAAACCACAAAATGGATATAACTTAGAATTAACAAATTTTGCTTCTATAATTCTACAAACGATTCTAATTTCAGGCAGAAAAAGAGCGAGAACAAATAAAAATAGAAACTGAAGCCCGCATTCAGGCATTGGACAAAGTATCTGATTGGATCAAGAAGCAATGCTGGGACGTGATTTTGACGCCACGTACCAAACTCTTCGCAATTTTTAGCCATTATCAAGTAATTTATTTATTTTGTTGCTATATTAGTCGGTACTAGATTTTGCGTGCAGAATTTGAATATTTACAACTTAATTATAAAAAATCTCATCAGCACTTTACTACGATTTAGGTAGAAAATTTCGCAGTTTTACCGACTCAACGCAACAACTGGCCAGATTTGCAGCAAATTGAAGCTCTGAGAACTATCGAAATGGAAAACGATAATGATGTTTTTCGACCTGAAGAAGAACAAATGGAAACCATTAGTGTAGACGATAAGGCATTAGCGTAAATATAATGTTTCGATTTATTCTATAACTAAACCACAATAAGGCCAATTCTATTTCCCCGGGGTCAACTTTATATCAGTGCCAAATTACATAAAAATCCATCGAGTAGTTCGAGATAGTGTATTCAAAGGAACAAACAGCACTTCCCCTTTATAATATTAGGATAGTTAGACTATTATTTATCGCCTTATAACAAGACTTAGGAATTTATGGCTCTAAAGCTGCGCATGGCATTTTAATTTTTTTTATGAGTTTTGTTGTAGACATGTGTGTGATGTCTGCGATTTGCTCATGCAATCATGGTTTTTAATTTACTTAGGGGTCTGTTTCACCACTTTCTGGTAAGTACCGGATAGGCTATCCACAACTTATTTGACAGATACTCCATACTATAACTGTGGCCAAAGCCCCTATAAAAAAAGTGGTGAAACACTTTAATATTTTAGCTTAATATTTTAGCTTAGCTTCTCAAACAACTGAAGTCGAAGGCTGGAAAAGCTTACAATCACAAACGCCCATACTTTCGGAGACGGAAATTTCAGATGAGAGTAATCCGTACGTGTTGGCCGGATCAACTGCGCACGATTTGATTGAAATACCAAAGATAATGATACCGCAGACAATGACCTACAGTTTCCTGCATATGAATTGGATGCAACACATTGTGAAGGTATGGACTTATAATGGAGCATATATTTTGAATAAAAACAGTATTAAAAAAATATTAACATCGAATAACCTTTTGGTTTTGTAGTTAAATGTTCAAAACCTTCGATTATGGTTCAATAAAGAATTCGACGATTTGATGAATCAGAAGAAACGTGAAATGTCTCATGTCCAAAGTATAAACTCAAGACTTCGGTTCATTGTTCAAGGTAAATCATTACATTTAAATTATTTAAGACTTTTTTGTGCTAAGAATGCATCACCAATTTACCAACTACAATAAATAGACAACAATAAAATTATTCTTTATTCATTTCCTTCTCATTTATTACAGAACTAAATACGCTATCTGATCTAAGAGGCAGTTACCATCATCTCACTATTGGAATACAAGACCCGGAATGGGACCAAGAAGAACAACCAGAAAAGCTTATAAAAGTTGAACCAGAGGAGGTAAGATTATCTGTACACTGTGTTATTGGTAAACCGAAAAGCAATAATCGTTGTAATATAAACTTATTGCAGTGGTTTATGGAGAGTTAATACTTATTTAGGTTTGTACAATTCAAGCAAGCATCGCACATTCCTTGGTCAGCATATTATATCAATTTAATAGTAAGTATAAGATATTTACTAAATTATATTACTAATTTAGTAAATATCTCAATAATGTAACGATTTTGTAATGTTTTAATTTTTTGCTAAAGTCATCATTTCAAGGCTGTTTCTATCCTAATCAATCATCATTATCAGCGTGTAAGGTGTACCCGTACAAGGCTCTTAGGGAAAAAAAACTTAAAAGAATAATCTCTTTAACAGGTCAGCGTACCACCATACATAAGCCCCAGTCAGATAGTAATACCGCCGCCTGAACCGCAACCCAAGGACGATTTCCGTGAACGAGCTCTGATGGAGATGATGGATGGAGTGCTGGAGAAACTGTGGCATGAGGAGATAAAGAAACCGATACAACTACCGCAGTGTATGGTAAGATATTATCAAATACGAAAATTAGGATTCATTCATGAATTATATGACTACTCAAAAGTATTACTCTAATATTATAAGGGCGGAAGTTTAAATATTAAGTGCATGCGAAAACTACTGATCAGATTTTGATGAATCGTAATCTATTATACAACAAAATGTATTTTTCACGTAGCACCCCATAGGTCTGATTGCATCCACTAATTACAATATAGGTATATTGTTTTTATTAACAATATTATGTTCTATTGCAGATAGAAAAAGATCCGGAGCATTTTAACGAAGATGACTTGCGAGAAGTATTCGACTATGAAGCTAAAGTGGCAGCTAGAAACGAGGAGAGAGATAAATACAGGAAGATGCTTCACGCTGAATATGCTAAACTCTCACAGACATTAAATGAAGGAATCGTCAAGTTTAACCAAAAGGTGTCAAAAATAATAATTGCTACTTAAATAATAATTTATATTATCTGTAAAACTATACTTAATGGAAACATTTATATTTACACAGGTTAAAGAGATGTGGTTAACAAAGCTTAAGGTAGATTCTATAATAGGGCAAGAGAACCTAAATCTTATGCGCATGAGAAGGCTTAATCTTGATAGAGTTGAGAGTGCAGAGAAAATTGAAGACCTAAGGTAAGTGAATAGCTATTAGCTATTATTGATTCCCTTATGCATCAATCACTTGGCACAATAATGAGTGGTATCATTTTTACCCGCCTTCCAAAAAGGAGGAGGTTATATTAAACTATTCTATTAGGTATTCTAAAGTTTATTTTCGCTATTTTTTTATTCTTAAGGCTTGAAATAAGTAAGTACGAAGCAGAAGGGGAGATGCTTCAACATGAGCTTATAACAATACAATCAAACACCGAGCAATGCCAAGCAATCTACGAGGGACTGATCCAAAAGGAGAAACAGCAGGATAAGACATTCAAGAACCATTTCGTTGATGTCTCGCCCGTTGTTGCCGATCAGTGCTATAAGTTCTACAAGTATGTTTTTATAATTCGTAAAGTATTTGAGATCAAATAAGTAGAATAAATACGCTAGGTCAGCCTTTAATTTTTAAATATTTTGTCAACAAAAAGCAAACTACTGCACAAAGTACTGTACAACAAACGTGTAGTTATTTAAAAACAAAAAAAAATCTGCAGGAGGCGTCCCAAATGGCAAGCCCGCGGTAACCTAACTCCAGCGGCAATGCAAGAGATGGCAACGGCAGTAGTAACAGGCGTGCGGGGGCCCCTCATGCATCCCGACTGCCTTGAATTTCTCAAAAGGTATGTCAATATCCTCAGAACTTTTATCCATCAAATTCAGAAACGATAAAAAAATCACCAACTTTAGTGTATTGGGTAAGTAATGGATATTTTTTTCACTTTTAGCGTTGACCAGTTGGACCATATCAGCAACATGCCGCCCGTGATGGACGAGACCGTGTGGTCGACGATGTGTAGGCTGCGACGTGCCAAGATTGAAAATGAAATACGCGTATGTAAAATTGTTATAAGCCACACCCAACTTTAAGGGTACCGACTTGGTGACACTAGGCAGGGACAATAGGACCATGTGAGCCATGAGTAACTACCAATAATAACCACTCAAGCGTCACCTGCCGACGGTCGTGAGGTGAGTGGTGCGAGTGCGACGCGCGAGGGGATAATAATATGAGCTACGGTTCTACCTAGTCTGCTCTACCAATTATGCTTCGTCGTATAACCGTCGCTTAGTGCCCACCCCGCTTACACAGGGTATTGCTGCTCGGCATATTATACCAATTAAAAAAAAAATAGTCCGCGTTAATGATTTGCTAAATTCTATATATATTATCTATTCACAGAATATTATATTCCAACTTACGTTAACAGATGCGTGCTATGAGCGCGGAAGTGTCGTGCGCGGAGAGCGCGGCGAACGTGTGGCGCGCGGGCGTGGGGGCGCGGCGCTCGCGAGCGGCCCGCGCGCGCTCTCGCGTGCTCGAGCTGCGCCAGGCAACGGAACATGACGCGCGTAACCGCACGCTGCAGGTATGGACTATAGATATAGGCTATGGCTGGAAAAAAAACATAAAATCTTCTCTATCATAATATTATGTTGCCACAAAATATCATGTGACATATCACGAGGTAATGAACTCTATTAAGTTATTGTTGCATCTCATTTTACCTCGTTTTCGCATTTCATATAAAGTCACACGAAATTTAGGGCAGATATCAAAGCTGAGTCACCATAGAAGTTCAGATAGTACTACTTTTGAGTTTTTATTATGAAAATAGAAAAGAGATTTAGTCTTAATTCTAATAAAATAATATGTGTTTGAAAGGAACATACCATAGTTGTAGTCCGTAGGTGTACAAGTTACATACTTGTAACCCAATAAGCAAAATGTTATTACGTAGAAGTGCTACGGCTACGGAGCTACGAAGCTACGCGCTGCCAATTTCCATAGGAGGATGTGAAATTTTCTGCTCTTTTCGTTTTCATTTTAACTGTTTTACTCGTTTTCTAAGAATATTATACTGTTTATTATTTTAATGTAAAAATCAATTAACAGTTGGTCCTGCCAGCGGGACAGGTGGAAATAGTTTCGACAGGACATATCGAAGACTTCGAAGATGCTATTCTTCTTCCTCGAGACGAAATCGAGGAAATAAACAACGTTATACTAGTAAGTCTTATGTGAAACACAAATTGATTTTTAACTTACATATTTTGTACTAATTTTATCTAAGAGCTGGTATACAGCGTGGTTTTATACGTGCACTATAGTTCTTATTAAGAATCTAGAGTGCTGTATGGACTATAGTGTACTGCTGTTACATAAATCAGCACTTAAACATATTAAGTACACTTCATTTCACTGATGTTTTAAAGTGTTTTTTTTTTTAAGTTTTCTTCAAGCTCTCTCTCAGAAGTTAACTATACGCACCTCGTTCTCGAAAAACTTTATGGTGTGAGGTGCCAATTTAATTTCTACATCTTGTAATTACAATTTTAGCAAGTGGGCGAGCTGAAGTTGAAGTTGATGCGTCAACAAGTGGAGTTCCGCAAGGGGATCCTGGCCAAGGAGTGGGAGCACGCGCAGATGAAGATGAAGCTGCGACACATGGAGCAGGAACTCGCTTCGTATAGACGACTCAAGGTCAGATATTCTATTGTGACCTGTTTCAAATAATTATCTAATAAGACTTGTCACACATGATTGTTTTTCATTCCAATTTTTTTATGATTGTTTTTCCTTTATATTAGTTTGATTTATGATTCCATTTAGTAAAATCTGGTAGATTTTGAATTTGGACTTAATGCTACATGTATTTAGCACAGATTTTCATAACATTCATTCTCAAAATATACCATAAGGCCGTCACAGACTTAGCTTTAATATATATTAATATACCGTACTAAACACAC
>DWUD01000123.1:0-11579 GCA_018236485.1 Plebejus idas
ACGCACACTACTTGTATGAAAATAAGCACAAAATGGCCACGCGATGACGGGCTAAAACTACATCTATACTATATATCCTTAATCTGTGGTGCCAGGTGCAGGTGCCAGTCACAGAGTGACATTTGAGTTTTGACAGATTACAGAAGACTTAACCATGTTTTTATTGGATGGCTAAAATCCGAGACAATTTTTGTGACTCAATACAAAATTTTGTTGCGAAACAAAAGTTACAAAATTATTTACTATTAATTAAAATATATTATTATAAAGATGTGGAAGGGGCTCAGATTAACACAGTCCCAACTATCGAAATTACATTTCAAAGGACATAAACTGCAGCCTGTCGGTGTACCAGCTATAGACTCCGTTTTGAATCAATGGTACGAGTTCTGCAAGAAACCACCGAAAGGATTTGAGAAATATTTTCAGCCGGGTGCCAGTCAGAAACAAGCAAAAACACCAGAGAAAGATGCCCAGCCGCCACCTTCGAAAACACCACCACCTATCTCGAAGCCGAGTTTATCGCAGGACAAATGGAATATGAACAATATGTTCTCTGGAGGCACAGGAGGGAGCAGAGGATCGAGTAGAAGTGGATACGATGGCCCAGACAAAGAGAAGTGGATGATGTTTGGTGCTATGGGAGTAATGGCGCTTCTCGGTTCCCTAGCCTATTTCGAATTAAGGTACAGAGAAATAAGCTGGAGAGATTTCGTGAACCAGTATTTAAACAAAGGTGTTGTAGAGAGGCTCGAAGTGATCAACAAGAAATGGGTCAGAGTGAGGCTACAACCGGGGTCCGTTTTAGAGGGAAAAATAATCTGGTTTGCTATTGGAAGTGTGGATTCATTTGAACGGAACCTAGAAAACGCACAAATCGAAATCAATGTGGACCCACCAAACTTTGTACCTGTTATTTATAAGACTGAAGTTGAAGCATCGAGTCTAACGGGAATCTTGCCTACATTGTTGATCATTGGATTTTTAATCTACATGATGAGACGTTCTGCAAATATGATGGGTGGTGGGGGCAGAAAAGGGGGTGGTCTGTTTGGTGGTGTTATGGAATCTACTGCAAAAGTAGTCAATCCCTCTGACATTGGTGTAAAGTTCCAAGATGTAGCTGGTTGTGAGGAAGCAAAGATTGAAATTATGGAGTTTGTCAACTTCTTAAAGAACCCCCAACAATACATAGATTTAGGAGCTAAAATACCAAAGGGAGCTCTATTAACAGGCCCTCCAGGAACAGGTAAAACCCTGCTGGCCAAGGCCACTGCTGGTGAAGCCAATGTACCGTTCATAACAGTATCTGGCTCAGAGTTTTTGGAGATGTTTGTTGGTGTTGGACCATCAAGAGTGAGAGACATGTTTTCAATGGCAAGGAAACATGCTCCTTGCATTCTTTTCATTGATGAAATTGATGCTGTGGGACGTAAGAGAGGAGGGCGTAGCTTCGGAGGTCATTCGGAGCAGGAGAACACATTAAATCAGCTCCTCGTTGAAATGGATGGGTTCAATACGACAACAAATGTTGTTGTCCTTGCAGCAACCAACCGTGTGGATATCCTTGACAAGGCTCTGCTCCGACCTGGCAGGTTTGACAGACAAATCTTTGTGCCAGCCCCAGACATCAAAGGCAGAGCTTCTATTTTCAAAGTACATTTGCAACCACTGAAGACAACATTAAATAAAGAAAACTTAGCCAGAAAAATGGCTGCCTTAACTCCAGGTACTTTTTATAAATTAATACATCATTGTCTTAATTAAGAAATAATAAAAAACATTTTAGTGCTGTATAAATCATGTGCTAATATTTTACTAAACAGGTATTCTGTAGCAACAAAAATGTAATACCTGAATATGTACTGAATAACAAACTAAAATATTTTGTTATTTTGAGTTTAGTATTAGGTCTTATAAAATTTTGCTAAATAATGTAATTTGCTGTTTACTAATTTGACTTGTATGTCATTTTCAGGTTTCACTGGTGCAGACATAGCAAATGTTTGTAATGAAGCTGCTTTGATTGCTGCAAGGGAGTTATTAAATGACATCACTTTGAAAAACTTTGAGCAAGCCATCGAAAGAGTGGTAGCCGGTATGGAGAAGAAATCTAATGTACTCCAGCCTGATGAGAGAAAGATTGTAGCTTACCATGAAGCAGGTCATGCTGTTGCAGGCTGGTTCCTGCAGCATGCTGACCCACTGCTGAAGGTATCAATTATCCCCCGTGGAAAAGGGCTCGGTTATGCCCAGTACTTACCCAAAGAACAATACTTATATAGCAAGGAGCAGCTATTTGACAGAATGTGCATGACGTTAGGTGGTAGAGTGAGCGAAGAAATCTTCTTTGGCAGAATAACAACTGGAGCACAGGATGATTTAAAGAAGATTACACAGAGTGCATATGCACAAATTGTTCATTATGGTATGAACGCCAAGGTTGGCAATGTGTCCTTTGATATGCCACAACCTGGTGAAATGGTGATTGACAAACCATACTCAGAAAAAACAGCAGAACTTATAGATTCTGAAGTGAGGGAATTAATCAATTCAGCTCACCAACATACAAAGGATCTACTGACTAAACATAGGGCAGATATAGAGAAAGTAGCTGAGAGATTACTAAAACAAGAGATTTTAAGTAGAGATGACATGATTGAACTGTTGGGAGCGAGACCCTTCCCAGAGAAGAGTACATATGAAGAATTTGTTGAAGGCACTGGTTCTTTAGATGAAGATACTACACTACCTGAAGGTCTCAAAGATTGGAACAAAGAAAAGCCGCAAAGTAATCCTGACGATTCTACTGCCCCTAGTAAAAACTGATGTATTTTAAGGTTCACTGTTAATAATTTTATGTAAAGAATACCTCTGAGTATTGAAGGGTGTTTGATGTTTTAGTCTGAAAATGATAGGATCGTAATTTACAATAGTAGACATTGAATTGTATTATAAAAATATATTTATAATCGGTTTCAATCACAACATTGATTGCATTTGTTTGTTGTGTAAGCTTTTTTCTAAATAAAAGTATGTTCTGCTACTAATGTTTTTCACTTAACACAGTAAGGATTCAAATAATTCACTACATTTTAGAGTACCAATAGATTTAATTGGCCACTGGCTAAATCAAATTTTTACATTTTCCTCCTCTCCGTGTATCCACTTAGGACGAGCACCATCACTCCATCGATTTTGTCCGAGCAAAAGTATAATTTAGTTTTTAATGGTAAAAAAAATTATGGGAGATTGTGCTAGCCCTGTACATCAATTAGAAGGAACAACAACAAAATAAAACAGGGTTATATTAAAATTATAATATGAAAATATTCAAATATTAGCTGAACAAACATCCAGCCTTCTTTCTGTAATTAAATATTCACTACATTACTTTATACATCACCAATTTCTTAAGTAATTCAGTTTTTTGTACAATATAAAAAGAATCTTATATTATAATCTATGCTTACAAGCGAGTCGTGTATAACACACCCCTATCGCGAACTTGATCTATACGAATGTGAAATTAAAAGTAAATTAACAATAATTAAAAAATGATGGTAATTATTACAAGTACCTACACTATTAGGTTCAACATTTTATGTCAATACTCAAATATTATCTATACTTAATTCTACCCTAAATATAACATTATGAAAGATGAAAACGTATCTGTATGATATCATTCAACAATAATCCATCAACAATTGCAATCCATTTACACCATGTCCACTGAATGGATATATTAAAACTAATCGCAGTAACAACAAAATGTTCCGACGGTCAATGACAGTCTCTGATTTTTTCACCTTTTGGTTTTCGGCCCCGCTTCTTGCCGGTGGTAACGCCCGCCAACACCATTGCCGCGCGCTTCGCAAGACACGATTTGCAAAACCAATCCTCCGTGACGCCGGGTTCCTCAGTGATACCCACACAAACCCAGTGGTACCAAAAATCGCAACCATCACAACCGATCATCGGAGAGCCGTTGTCCGGCCTCCCGCATGGTGGGCACACCCAAATTTTGTTTCCATGCTCGTCCACATAGTAAGGGGTGGGCAGTGGTTCCGCCGGTTTTTCTTCTGATATTGAAGCCGTGTCCTCATCAAGATTTTCTGCTTGACCCTTCTTTGACAAGGGTTTGAATAATATCCTCTTGTACTTGGAGTGACTTGATGGAGGACGATTTTTCCGTGGCGGAGATCCAGCGGGAGGTGACGAAGATGGAACGTCAGCTTCCGATGTGTGGTTGTGTTTCGAATGTTTAGATTTGGGTGGTCTCGTTACTAAAGCAGATATCTGTGCGAGTTCAGGCGACCTGCTATTTTCTCTCGACACTGGTTCATCCTTTACAGAAGAACTCTCTTCATCCTCCTTTTTGACCACGGGTTTAATGTTTAATTTATAGATATCTGGGGAACTGGGTGGCATCGGCGAATTAGAATTGGATGAACCCAATTTCAATGTAAGCTTGGGCACTAAACCATCAGCTGATTTATCCTTCTTTTTCTCCTTTTTCTCTTTTTTTATTTTTTCTTTTATCTCTTGCCTTTCTTCTTTATCTTTTCGTTTCTCTGATTTATCTTTATTTTTATCCTTTTTGTCTTTCTTTTTCTTAATTTTCATACCATCTTTGTCCTTTTTCTCTTTTTTATGTGATTTATCTTTTTTCTTTTCTGAGTGTTCTTCGTCTTCTCTTCTGTGATGGGAAACATCTGGACTTTCTGTTTTTATTTGAAGTGGCTGAGGCACTTGTATGGGTTCAGGTTCTTTTTCAGGTTCAGGAGGTTGGATAGGTTGCCAGACTTCTCTAGGAGGAGGAGGTGACGGGAGCCTTGCAGGTTCTGGAATAGGTTGTTTAGGTAATTCCTGTCTAGGAGGTTCTACTTTAGGAGGATTTAATTCTATAGTTATATCAGGATGCACTGGTGGCATTTTATACATAGATTTATGGTCTCTACCTGATTTAGACTTGTGTTTTTGTAAAATATTTGGAATGGTTGCAGATTTGTGCTTATCATGCCTGTCTCTGTCCCTATTCAATAAATTTGGCTTATGGATACCCCTATCCTCCTTATTATCAACAGGTATAACTTCTAAACTAGGGCGGCGAAACATTGGAGATATCTTTTCGGATGATGAACGAGATGAATGAGGAAAATTACCCATAGGCATGAGATGATTGGGAATACCCGGTAAAAAACTGGGCCCTGGTATAAGACCAGGACCAGATGCACCTAACGCAAAAGGATTTGTTAATAAATTATGTGGAGGCAAACCTCTTAATGCAGGATTATTGGTTAAATTTGCTAGGAAGTCATTTCCGGGAATTAGCCCAGGACCGGGCATTAATCCTCTTCCAGAGGGCATTCCAGGGAAAAATGGAAAACCGGGAGGCATTTGCGGCAACTTTGACTCGTTCCTTGGTCTTCCTTGTTTTGGTACCTTCTCATTTGCTAATTTAGATTTCTTTTTGTCAGACATAACCATTTCGTATGCAAGCTGTTGTTGTTGCTTTTTCAATTTAGCTTCCAATTTTGCTGTTTTATCCTTTTTCTCTTTATGTTTCTTTTCCTTTTTAATTTTTGGACTTACACTAGCTACATCTTTGGGAAAAGGTACTTGCAAAGATTTGTTTATGGTTAATCCAGGTTTGAATTCAGCCGGAGATGGTCTTGGTGGAACAGGATGCATATCTAATGAATCATCATCAATATCAATCACTTCATGAGCTCTAATGTCTATTTCTTTGGACAAATCTACAGGACTATTATTGTTGTTCATTACTGGTTCCACTGTTTTTAATCTTTGACTATCTTGTGGTTCACTCGAAGAATTGTGAACCTTTGGAATAGCAGATTCAGACTGTGGTTTATCTGTAACAGGTTCTGAAACACTTTTATCTTCTTTTGATTTGTTCGATATTCTTTTGAATATATTGATTTTTGATCTATCTGGCTGAGATGCGAGCTTTTCCTCCTCATCCAAGACCTCTTTCTTTATTGCCACTTCAGGTAAAATTGGATGTTGAGGTAAAATTTTATGTGCTGCTAGCGGGTTTGCTACCAAAGGAGATTTTGATTTAGGTATTTTCCTTGGAACAGGTATGGCATCTTCTGCCAATTTTGAGATTTTTGATACATGACGCAAGTCATCAATTGGTTCTTGTTTGATCACAGGTCTTAATGGTTCTGGTACTGTAGACATAGAAGGTATCGGCGGAGGAGGCATGGATTTAGTAGGAGGCACTCGTGGCGCTGGCATTGTTACATGATTATGGTGTGTCGGATGTACATCTTTATTTTTAATAGGATATCCTGGTGGATACCTGTCCAGTTTATTATTATCTTTAGATTTACTACTCTCACCTTTGTGACTTTTATCTTTCCTTTTACCTTTCATTACTTTACCATTTAATAATTTATTTTTCTTAGATTTCTTGTCACTTTTATCTATTAGGGGTACTTTCATAGGATTAGAATGTGAATTTACCTTATGTCTATCGTGGTGCTTTTCAGATATGATGGTAGGAGGCTTGGCTTCGGGCAGTTTACCTTCCCTTGCAGGTGATAAGAAACCAGACATGGTCATCATGACACTACTTATTTCTCTAGTCCTCTCCTCCTCATCTATTCGTAACCTCGGCCTCTTGCTATTTGGCAAAGACACAGGATCTGTGGGTCGTTTGAATATGTCTTTTGGTTTTTCTGGACTGTCCGTGACTGATATTTCTGGACTCGTACAACTAGTATTATTGTCACCATTGTCAATACCATTTTGCCTGATTTCAACAGTACCTGCAACAAGTGGGGTGTCTCTTTCCTTTTCAGGAAACATGGGAGGGAGGTGTTCATGAACGTGCATAGGTCTCGTGACAACTTCATGACTGCCTGGTTTGAGAAAGTTCAGATTAGATTCTTTATACTTAGGAAATCTTTCAGTTTTGACTGGAGGTGGTACAGGAGGCACAGACTGGGTGTATTCAGTCAATTCTGGCAACTGAATGTGTAGATCACGAAACACTAGCCCTAGGTCATGTAAATTTGGCTCAGTTCTATTAAATTGTTCAGCATATCTGTTGGCCTGGGTCCCCAATGTGCAGATATATTTTTCTAATACATGTACTAGAATGTCAAGTGGAGTTGAGTTTATGCCGTTCCATCCTATCGTTTGACAAATTTGCGCAACATTCCTTCGCAGTATCTCACGGGCGTACGCCTCTGACATTATGACACCAAGAAACTTATCTGGAACAAACGTATATATCAATAACAAACGGGTATAACCATGTTTAAATATAACCTCTAGAATTTGCTGATGGCGCTGAACATGATCGTATATCAAGTACACATCTGTAAATACGATACAAAAGCTAAAACAGCAAATCTCATGATTTTCTTACCTGCAAGTGTCTAATGGTACAGAGACGATATTGCGAACAAGTGGAAACTTCGTATTTGGGTCACACATGTATACATAACTATTATTGTTAAAAATTATGGATAAGTTGTTGTAAGACATTTAACAGTTTCGATGCAAAATAACGAAGTGTTTACGTAAAAACTTCTCAGCATTCTACAAACACAGTGCCCCGTGCGCCATGATTGCATTTTGGATTGTCAATGTCGAATGTTGCCACCATTAAAAAATTAAAATGGCGGTCTGTTAAACATGCGTTCACAAAATATTAAATTCTCCTTAATAATGCGTTCATTTTCATCGTTTACATTTGTGAAGAATTTTGTTAGTTTTTCTTTTCTTCTTTCTTTAATACAAATTTCCTTATAATAAATTTTTCCTCCTATATGGCTATCAATATTTTTGATTTTTCTTTGTGTTTGTTACACTTTTCAGTGTTATTATTTCATGGCTGGTGGCTGTTTTAACTTAGCCATTATGATTTCCGCTTTCAATCGTAACAAATAACAAGTAACAAGTTACAACTAATAACTTCGGCACTGTGCGGCTAAAAGTAAAAAGTAAAAACAAAGGAAGAAATAAATTTTGATAGGCAAAAAATAACAAAAAAGTTTCAAAAGCCTTGCTGCTGCAAAAAGTAAAAAAAAATATATAAATTGCCTGACGAAATTGACATTGACGTTGTGTCAGTTGCAGCGAAACCGCAAATGGTTTGCCCATAGATAATACAGTTGGGTTTGCCTGACGATGTGCTTTTTGTGATTTCAGTTTTGTATTAATAATACAGAAATATTATCAAATAAGCTGGTTTATGTTTGAAGCTTTTCTGTATTTTGTTAAAAATAACAAAGTATTCTATATAAGAGCTCAAAGTGCTCTTGAGTGGGTTTCATATTAACTCTTTCACTACAAGTTTTTCATATAACTAAACAACTTACTGTGGAATATTCAAGTAATAAATTCTGTTTACAATAAGAGAGAATAAAACTCCACAACATGACTACATCTTCGGAAGATGTGTTGTTAAGTGTTAGCCATGTAAGGTATAAAAAAGGTGATGGGACGTTATATGTTATGAACCAAAGGCTGGCTTGGATGTTAGAAAACCGTGATACTGTAGCTGTTTCACACAAATATGCTGATATTAAAAGTAAGTACTAGTATACATAACTGTACCTAAAGGAAAACTTGTATGGCGGAAGGCTATGCTGCTTACTAGGTAGGGCAGGGGTTCAATCCAAAGCCCTGTAATGAAGGATCCTTCATAAAACAGTATAAAACCATAATACTCATCTTCGTGGCTATTTACTGTCAACACTGTTAACACAAGTAAAATGTTTATACCGTTTGACCGTTTGAAGGTTTTTCACTACTGCAGTTGTAAACTGTTATTCTAGTAGGATCAACCTAATAGAAACTCTAATAGAATTTTAGGTGGAATAACTTTAAACAGTCTATATTATTCATGAAATAACAATTTTTTCCAGCTCAAAAAATCTCACCAGCGGGAAAACCGAAGATTCAATTACAAGTGGTCCTACATGATGGAACATGCTCAACGTTCCACTTTGTCAATCCTGCCGGGGCTGAAGCACAGTCCAGTGACCGCGACAAGGTCAAGATGCTGCTTCAGAACCTCCTGCCGAAGTTCAAAAGACAGATTGATGGAGAGCTGGAGATGAAATCCAGGTATTTGGGCTCTATGACAATGTTTGCTGTGTACTAAGTTTTCACTTTTCATTTTATCCTTGTTCATTATTTTCTGGACATTTTGTAAAATCTAATAATTATTGATCTCTTTTTTTTTAATTTACTTACTACTTAAATACCCTTTTTTTTAATTAAATCTAATTAATTTCTCTCTTTTTTAAATTTTAGTTGTTTTAAATATATAACCTTATTCACAATAAAGTTTTTAACTTTGAACATTTAAACATTTAAATTAATGACAATATAAATTCTTAATTGTTTCCATCCAGTGTGTCCATTTACTTATTACTGTATTCCACAAGAATTCCATGTGTTTTTGTGATGTTTCTTTTAATTCTTTTATGTTATTGCCAATCTTAAATTGAAGCTACCCAAAATATTTTATTATCTTTCTTTTTAGATTATTATCATTACACCCCATATTGAAGCACCTGTACGAAGATTTAGTTATAACAAAAGTAATAAATAGTGAAGAATACTGGAATACGCCAACTTTGAAACATTATACTGAATCAACTAATGTTAAGCAAGAGGCTGGTAAGGTTTTTTTCTTATATTTTACTAAAACTAGCTAAAAGCCGAGCTTTGTGAGTGCGTTTTTCTGTGTGATAATAATCTTTAAGGCTGCTTTTTACATATTTAACCGACTTCCAAAAAGGAGGAGGTTATACATGTTCGGCTGTGGATATTTTAATAGTAACCGAATCTTGACTGACTGATGATTTCACACATCTACATATAAATAAAAATTACTATGTTAACCCGTCGATCATGGAAAAACGGGACACAATAGCTTATCTATTGTTCTCGCGGTTGCATCATGCATGCGACCACTTGGGGCTTGATGAATTAAAGCACAAATCAAGAATGGTTGGTTAATGTAGTAACAGACACATTTGTTGTTATACACTGTACCTTTTACCCTAGAAAAGGACTCCAATTTAGTGTCTCTTTTTTTTATTCTAGGTGTTTCAGGAGCATTCCTAGCGGACATACAGCCACAGACAGATGGGTGTAATGGATTAAAATATAACCTAACCCAAGATATTATAGACGCAATATTCAAAACATACCCAGCAGTTAGGAAGAAACACATAGATTATGTTCCAAACAAAATGACAGAAGCTGAGTTTTGGACAAAGTTTTTTCAATCACATTATTTTCATAGGTAATTTTTATATTATTTTTACAGAATACATTGTCAATTCCTATATGAAATGTCTCAGAAACTTCATAGGCTAGCACAACTCTAATTTTTTAATATCTATGGATGCTTCACACCACGTCAGTCTGGCCCCATGCTAAGTACCTGAAGAATTGAATACTATATTACTAAAGTAGACTAAAGTTAATTGCACATTTGTCAACACCATATTCTAAAATGCGGCGCATTCAGCGCGTGCTTGCGCTGATAAATATGCGATCAAGAATCTTAAAAGAACAAAGAATAGAATAGAAAAAAGTGTCTGTTTCCCCAAACAGAAGTAGGTTAGAGGCATATTCAAGAGTATGCTTCACTAACTACATACATATTTGGTTTTAGCTGCTGTGTTGCAAAAAATAAAATTGGAAATTAAAATCTTCGTTATTCTTAAATTCTTCTTAAAAATGATAGTACAGACCATTTTATACCCTTTTAGCCTGTTATTATGAAGATGAAATAATAATTACTGTGTTATTAAGTTCTTTTTTTTTGTTCAGGGATCGTATAGCCTCTTCATCTAGTAAAGACTTGTTTGGGGAATGTGCGAAAATGGACGACCACTCCATCGCATCTGCTATGAAGCACACTACTTTAGATTTAACGGTAAGCTATAGAACGTGCACGACTTTTAGATCATTCGGCGAATCAAGGGTGCATGTGCACTGTACAATATCTACCAAATCTACCAATACTCTAAGGCAGATATTCCCGACTTATTTGTCTACTAGCCATTTTAAGAAAAAAAAATTTTAGCGCCTCCGTTGTTTCAATTTAAAAGGAGAAAAAACAGATCTGTGTTTACATGTTATTTTTTTTATTCATCCTATTTTCTATGACTCCTAAGGGCCTGTTTCACCAGTGCCTGATAACTGATAAGTGCCGAATAGGCTATCCACTACTTAACTTGACAGATTGAGTATGGAGAACCTGTCAAAAAAGTTGTGGGTAGCTTATTCGTCACTTTATCAGGAAGTGGTGAAACAGGCCCTTAATGTAATTGCAGATAAAATTTACTATTGTGTATGTTTTCAGGTGGATTTACCACACATGACAGAACCAGTTCCTCTATTGCCTGATGATGAGCCCACAGACAAGGAGAAAGATGGTTGCTCCATCCCCCGGAGTATGATTAAACGGTTCAACCAACACTCTATAATGGTAAGTTTATAAAATAATTAAAATCTAAAAAATCGGCCAAGTGCGAGTCGGACTCGCGCACGAAGGGTTCCGTACCACAATAGAG
>DWUD01000124.1:0-11575 GCA_018236485.1 Plebejus idas
CTTTACAATAATATAGCTTATACATCAGAATAACACATAGGCTATAATTTTAACCAACTTTCAAAATGGAGGAGGTGTCATGTTCGTTTTTTTATGTTCAACGATTACTCCGTTGTTTGTGAACCGATTTTCAAAAATTTTCTATTGGTGTATAGTTTATCATTCAGATTTGGTATCTTAATCATAAACGTGATGAACCTGATGAAGGGATCCATAAGAAATCGAGGGAACTCCTTAAAATTTATATGGAAACATGTGGTGCCTTCGGTTTCGTGAGCAGTATTCTAAGCGTATGCTTCCAACAAGTAAGATTTTGCACCAAGGTATACCATGGTTCGGAAGGTGCTGAGAGAACTCCTGACTCTTTATAGATATAACTTTGGGAGTTTCGACATTGTTTTAAGAACGGAAAGCATATTATGCTTCTATGCAAACTAAATTCATCATCATCATAATCACTACCATAAACCATTATAGAACCATGTTTCGTCCCGTTTTGACCCTATTATTGGCACCTACTTACTTTTCGTAGTCTTTTATTATATATCACTTAAACCGCGGGTAACACCGCGGGGCACAGCTAGTAATATTATAACCGTAAATATAGTGAAGATATTTACGGTTCTGCAGTCTGCTACAACGTCTATTTGCTCTTGGACATACTGCTTGTATAGGTCTACCAGAATCTGATGGCAAAAAGTGTGAAAGTAAATTGACTCAAGCAATACCGGGGTAGGTAAATGGAATAATACATTTTGATCCTTTTTTTTCCTTATAGCAGCTGATTCTGTGTGTGAAACATGCAAATATATAAATTTATCCAATGATCAAGATTATTTTTTAAAATCTGCTGTCGAAATTTGCCATCAGATTCTGGTAGACCTATTATACTACACGTAAAGAACTATTGCTTATCAAACACATGTGCGAAAGTGTTAAAAATACGTTGTTGTCGTCGCAACAATTCGTTTATAGCCTATATGATTCCATGAAATGGATAATGCGCCTCTTCCTCAATTTGATTACGGACATGGGTCCAGGGAGGGTCAGTACTCAGTAGCGATGGCGACACTGGAGCGGTGGGCCAGCCAGACCGAGTACCTGCTCTCGTGTCTCGGCTACGCGGTCGGCTTGGGCAACCTCTGGAGATTCCCTTACCTGTGCTACAAAAATGGTGGAGGTTTGTTATTCACACAAATTTTATTTCCCCCCGGCAATCCTCATTTAAATAAAGAAGCAACGAATTTCAGAATCTTGCGTGGGATCAAGGGATTTCGACCGAAATGTGAGCAAAAATAACGAGACGTTTTATCTTCGCGGGATTTAAATTTGTCTTATAATAAATTACAATTAATGGGAATGGTTTAAAACGCGTTGTACTCACAAGTTCATTCACACCACAATAACAATATAAGTATTCTCACATATCCACGTGTTTCAACAAATAATACATGGTTCTAGTCTCATTTACTTACCTTATTCAGAATTAACGTGGATTTATATTTTATAGTTTTAGACCGAGTGTAAAAATATTAATAACTGTATTTTTATTTCAGGTGCATTTCTTATCCCGTATTTTCTAACACTCCTCATATGCGGCATTCCGCTGGTGTACCTGGAGACGTTGCTGGGACAGTTCTCCAGTGCAGGATGTATTTCAGTCTTCAACATAAGTCCTTTGCTCAAAGGTTAGTTTTATGATCATAATTTTAACGAGTACAAGACGAGATTTTGGTTATTTAAAAAGTATGCGTATACAATGTATGTGTGTTTGTTTTATTATTTTGCCAAATTATTCATTGTATTCCGGAGTTGTGCACTTCACAGTAGAACTTGTCTAACTGAAAACGACGCGTCCCTCCCTCGTATTCATAGTGCAAAATTTCATTTATTATCAAATTCGAAGTGGTGGGGCGCGTCATTTCAAATTAAACAAGCTCTAGCAGGTTCTCAAATCTCCATAACAGTCTATGTATTCATTAAAGTTTCTGCTTTTTTGTAGGGGCGGGGTATGCTGCGGTGGTTTTGAATGTTATAGCTATAATATACTTTTCGACGATAATGTCGTATCCCATACTCTACATATACCACTCCTTCCAATCTCCACTACCCTGGCAGAGCTGCGACAACGAGTGGAACACAGAGAAATGTTCGGTGGTAATTTATTTAACCTGTTACTTTATTTTCATTTAAACCAGCAGATCGACAATTTTGCGATATATTTTCACCGACTTTCTCTAACCTGTATGGATCCATGCTCAAAACAATTGTTCGTTTTCCTATATTTTACTGCACTATAACGGGTGAACTCAAAAACACATAATTTCTCTCAAACACTTAAATTAATCTCTCTTAAAAAGACCAGGTAACAAAATAGATATATTTTCAGATATCGAGCAACAGCAGCTCAGTAATGAACGAAACCATCACAACTCCAGAGGACGAGTTTTTCCAGTAAGCTATACAATACTGATTATTTATTTCAAAGATAATTTTCACGCGACAGATAAATCGATGTATTTTGTCAATAATAATAAATTAAATAATACAGACCTAGCTGGAATTTATTTTTAAGTACGAAAGTGGCTTAAAGGTGTTTCTATGTTTGAAAGAATAAATTCTTTGTAAAGCGCGAAAACGGAATAAATATTTTGCATCTTCGATATTTCTATTATACTATATCGACATTTTATTTCCAGTATACGATTACTGCGTCTCTCGCCTGACATCTACCACCTAGGCGGCATCGTGTGGCCGCTGTTCTGGTGCAACGTGATCTGCTGGGTCATCGTCTACCTCTGCATCTGTAATGGAGTCAAAAGTGTCGGCAAGGTGAGTCGTCGCAAATTCTTGGAAAAAAGCCAAACTATTATTTTTGTTTTATTTTTCTGAGAAGTGTAAATAAAATTGTGTTTCCTTTTCAGATAGTTTATTTTACAGTTGTGTTCCCTTATGTGGTGCTCTGTGCTCTATTAGTACGAGGAACGACTTTGCCTGGTTCCTGGCAAGGCATTCTTTATTTCGTGCTACCTGACTGGAATCAGTTGCAGAATCCAAAGGTAAGTTGTAGGGATCTATTGAATATTTATTTTACATGTATAACTTTGTTGGTTCTACGTGGTTCTACCAAAAGTGATGGTTTTCAGGTGTGGGCGGACGCAGCTACACAAATATTCTACTCCCTTGGCCCTGGCTGGGGAGGGTTGGTCAGCATGGCGAGCTTTAATCAATTTCACTACAACAATCTACGGTTCGTACTTTAATTTTAATCTATTACACAATGTGAGTGTTTGAGGTGTATAAAATGAATTCTTTTTTGTTGTGGAATGCAAAATGAATAGATGGAACTAGAAACATTATACAATATAATATTGTGAATCACCTGTTGGTAAAAGATAGAGGGCAAATCGCTACGGATGCAATTTTAAGCTAAACCCTAACCTCACAATTTATATTATCTAATTTAGATTATGTAATCTCTGCCGATTGAAATTTAGAATATAATCATAGAGTAATACTAACAGGGTGTTTCAGGTCGTCAATAATAATACCCTTAGTGAACAGTGGGACGAGCATCTGGGCGGGCTTCGTGGTGTTCTCAGTCCTGGGTTTCGCGGCCGAGCGGTCTGGGGTGCCTGTGGGGAAGGTGGCCCGCGCCGGCCCAGGGCTGGCCTTCGTCACCTACCCCGCCGCTGTCTCCATGATGCCCGCACCCAACTTCTGGGCCGTCACTTTCTTTGTGATGCTCTTCTTTCTGGGAATCGATGCTATGGTTATTTCTTGGAGTTTGGTGCTATGTCTTGGAAGTCATGATTTTAAATATTGAGATCATTATTTTTTTTGTTGATTATAGATCCCACAATAACTGATCTTTCTTTACTGGCTAGCCACCCATAGCTTGGTAGCCGGCTCTAGTCCGCTTTATTTTGCTCTAGCCAGTTCTTTCAGCCAACACTTCTAGCCGACTCCAGAAATCTGTTGAATATATAATTATTATTTTTTTCATTTTAGTTCATCACAATAGAAGCAGTGTTAACAGGAGTTTTGGACGAATTCCCGAAATACAGGCGACGGAAAAAGTTGTTCACGTTTATCGTCTGCTTCATTTTGTTTTGTCTCTCCAACATTTGCAATACCGAAGTAAGTTTTACTTTCAGTTTATTTCAAAATATGTCTGGAATAGGGTTGCCAAGCGTCCGGATAAAGCCGGACACAGCAGGCATTTTGCTTACGTGTCCGGCCAAAATCAAAGAGATTCCGGCCTTTGTAGAGCCTCAAACGGCAAACTTTAGAGTTTAGACGGTTTTACACCTAAATCCTAATGAGATTTAAAATTGTATAGCTATTAGATGTTAAACTGTTTTAATAAAACAGAAAATTTGTACGGTGTACACGAGCCGCCGAACGTCTTTAAATATAACTTTAGATTCAAAGTACTCAATAGCAATTTTTTTGTAATAATGTCCGGCCAAGCTGACTGCTTTGTCCGGCTTTTCGGTTTAGCGACCTGGCAACCCTAGTCTGGAATATGGTTGTATCAATGAGTAATGACTCATTTCATAGAACTTTATACATTTCAAAGCATAAATCATTGTTTAGGGTGTGTACTGTGTAGTCGCGTCGAAATGTTCGCATGCTCAAACACAATTCAAAGTTTCCACGTAACAAAACAATTCAAAAATCTCAAACTATCACTGAGCTCGTTACACCCTAAAACGTTTTCTGTTTGGCGGATAGACTCAAATATTAAGAACCCAATTTATGGAATCCATCTGTTGCTATATATTATAAATATATTGTATTTAGCTATTGGGTAACGATGGTAAGCGATTGTTGTTGGTATAAATCGAAACTGCAAATTGATTATTTTAAGAAATTGATATTGTATAATATCATAAAACACATTCGCGGAAATTGTATCATCAGTGAACTGCCACTTCGCACGCAGCCAATCAATTGCAACCGGCTTGAGTGACGGTTTGCAATAGAATTCGAATCGGTATGGCTTTGCAAATTCAGTTCATATGAGCATTTAAGTGATATGTCAGGGACGAGGTTTAACTATTTGCAAAGAACCCCGCACAGACCACCTTACGTATACCTACGGTATAATAGACTAAGGCCTGCGTGAAATATCATGTTACTTCCCTCGGTCTTCGTACTTCGTACAGAGTCAAAACTAAGTGATAATACTGTAGGTTTTGTATGTGTCCCTTATATTGAGTTCAATGGGAAAGTAGCAGCGCTGAAAGAGTAACTTTTTTAATTTTGTACGGGAAAAGTGATGACGCTGGGGTACTTGCCCATATAAATCACAAAAATTTTTTTGCTCTTTCAGCGCTGTCACTTTAGCAATGAGCTCTATAATTAAAAGAACACATACACACCCTAAAGTATTATTATATTTTACCTCGTATAGAAAAGCTCGGATTTTCGGAAAATCAAAACCAGTTGGCCGGGGGAGGCCTTTGCCCAGCAGTGGGATAGCTAGTATAGGCTAACAAAAAAACCGATTGTACTCTCACTTTTTTGCTGAATAATCTGAAAGGATATTCTGTTCTGTAGATCGTACCGACATTCTAAAAATGCCGTATAACCATGAGACACTAATCAAACTAAACACTCGTTAACGCATTATTGATTATATTTAACGACTGAACCAAAGTCACAAAACTAACAAAAGGGCGTCTCTAGCAATTAACGTACCTTTCATGTTGTCGTTAAAGGCAGTTCAACTTGTGTACTGTTCAGAACTATTAAACCTGTAACAGAACCTTTATTACAATGGCGTAAGGATTAAATTCTAAGTTTATGAGGTACATCAACCCTGAATGGTCTGTAGTTACGAGACTCGTTAATGTCGTCCTATTTAAACGAGTGCCTTAAACGTTCGTAGCAGACAATTCGTGATAAAACACATTTAGTAACTAAAAAATCAGATTAATTCCTATACAAAATATGCTTTCGATACTATTCAATAAAGTTTTGATTATCAAATTTATCTTCAAATCGAGTAAGGGGAACGTTCGAGGGTGTATGAAAAAAAACCAATAAAAGCGATAGAAAAAACTTTCCACAAACCCTGTAAGAAAAGTGTCATGAACCTCTGTATAGTTACGAAAGTTAACAAGTTACTAGATACTTTTATTAACAAGTTATGATGATAGACTACTTTTTTTTTCAGGGTGGTCTTCACATCATAGGTCTCTTGGACTCGCACGTGGCCATCGCCTGCGTGCCCGTTGTGTGTGCGCTAGAAATATTGGCGTCGGTGTACATCTACGGAACCAGCAATCTGAGCAGGGACATTTACTTCATGACCGGGAACCGTTTGACGCAGTTTTGGCTCATTTTATGGAAATATGTCATACCCATGCTTTTATCGGTAAGTCACAATAGTTTGTGATAAATATTATCTCGTTATAGTGACAAAACGAACTCATTCCATCTTACTTAGTCAATCAGT
Organism: Plebejus idas; assembly: GCA_018236485.1. Taxonomy (NCBI): domain Eukaryota; kingdom Metazoa; phylum Arthropoda; class Insecta; order Lepidoptera; family Lycaenidae; genus Plebejus; species Plebejus idas. Next base: position 6,467 of record DWUD01000124.1, read on the forward strand.
CTTTCATCCGCATTCAGAGACATTTAACGATACTTAAACATCAATTTAATGAGGAGTTAGGCAGATATAATATTATGTATGGGGCTTATGTCTAAATGTACTGACTTATATTTCTCTATGGTCTAAATCCTCATTTAATTACAGTTAATTAATTAATATTCGTCACCGAGTGCGTCACTGAATCTCCACTTTTTCTCCACTGCACCAAAAAGTGCACTACGCCGGTTAACAATTTTCTCTTCAATAATTTTATTAATAGCCAACTAAATAGCAGGCGGCATAAGGCATGTTATATTTATTCTGTTCACCTATCGTCGCCTACACTAACTACTACTCACAAAAAAATGTTGCTCTGCCGCTCTTGGCTAGATTCACATTGTTTTTCTCCGATTACTCTTTTGCTATAGATTTAAAAGCTTTAAGATAATCTTCAATACACTTATCTATTTTCTACGTTAATATTTGCTTTTTAAGGTGATAACGGTGTACTCATTGCGCGAGGTGTCGAGCGCAGGCGGGTGGTGTGTCGCGCTGGCGTCTATCATCTGTATCCCCGTATACGCTGCTATAACGATTTACAGAACAGAAGGAACAATTAAACAGGTACAAGATAATACACTGAACAAATCAAGCGATCATTTCAATAAAACTACAAGGGGAAATTCAGTAATGTCAATTACCAATTCAGGAGCCCCGGGCGATTGCCCTGTTCGCTACCACCTAAAGCCGCCTCTGCTTTTTGTCCAATATATTAAAAGCCATATTAGTCTGAATGACAACTTGTTTTATTTCTGAATCGTTAGGGCCTGTTTCACCACTTTCTGATAAAGTGGCGAATAGGCTATTCACAGATTTTTTGACAGATTCTCCAGTCAAGTATAGGTTATCCACCACATAGGTGGATATTCGGCACTTATCAGGAATTAGTAGTGAAACAGGCCCTTACTGTCTTTGAGTAATTAAAATCTATATGCTAAATTATAATATAATACATTAGATTAAAATTTATATAATATTAAATATTTTAGTAATATTAATATTTCCTCTTACTATTATTTTTGCTAGCGCATCTTGAAATAAAACTGATAGGTACAAAAGAAAGCCGTTCTGTCCGTAGCAGTAGCGACCATATTGTTTGATTCTAAGAACTTAAAGGTCCTTATTCCAATAGGAAGGCACTATTCAAGTTTAGTATTATCTGAGGTCAATAAAACGGTCCCTGTATTGATTGAAAAAATAATATGATTCATGGAAAAACTTACAACTTCCTTATGCTGTCGTTGGATAAAATAATATTTCCTTTTAAGTATTTACGGATCCTAAATATATTACTTTGAAATTTTTATTTCCATTTATCAATATTTATTTGATAAAGGCTGTAAAATAATGTTATGTTATAAGATCTATAAAATATTCAATTAAAATAAAAGCCGTCTGCACACAGAAGCCACTGTGAAAATTATAGAGAGATGCAATATAACATTTTGACTTCGACGTGGACTTGACTTATGTTTGCTTTTTTTCCACAGCTCACAGCATCGCGTCGGTGTTTTACATCGTCTTCATTACTATCATAAGTATTCGTAATAATTGCAAATAGACCTAATCAGTTTCAGGGATAGATAAAAACGTCAATTCAATATTCTTTGAATAGCGCAATCCAGAAATGATATAAATAAAGATATCACGATCCAATTTAGTACTTTAGAGCGAGAACCATCAAGACGCGAACGCAGGAATCACATTATACTGTAAACCCTTGATTGTCTGTGACGGCGAAAAACCTCCTCGTCTCACGAAAAAGCCTCCATTACGGCAAAGGATAAGCCAATTATTCGGGCCGAGGCCCTGATAGGCTCTATTCAAATTCAATTTTTCAACACTTCCACATTTAATTATGGTAATGGATCCAAGATTTTTACACTGACCAGCCGTTGATTTCGAATTTTCGTTTTTAAGATCGAGCAGTGTGATTTTAGATTTTAATGAAAGTTTATTTTGACTGAATAGCTTTTTCATAGTTTGATAAAATATATAATGATAATACGTTAAAAATAATAAAACACTGATAATACGTTACGTTTAGCCAGAAAGGATATTATAATATTATACACGCAAAAAAAATGTTTACTATTTAGTAAACTCCAATTATAAACCTTATTTATAAATTATAACTGGAGTTTACTATGAGGTAAGAGTCTAAAATGATTGCTTTTTAGTTAGAATATTATGAGAAAAATAGCCTACGTATATGCTTATTGCCTAAGGGCCGGGACACAAAAACACGGCACGACGTCGTACGAGACATCTACGGCGCCGTGTCGTGGAAATCCACGATGCGCGTCGTAGAAAACCACGCGTCCGTCATCGCGTCGTAGAAACTTACCTTGAATTTCTTCGTGAGTTTCTACGACGCGACGTCGTACGACGCGTACGGCGCCGTGTCGTGTTTTTGTGTCCCGGCCTTAAAGCCAGTAAACGAATCTCCTGCTCACGTTGAGACAACTACATTTACCAAATCATTTCGTCACTATATAATTCGTTTTATATAATGCATTAATTATTATAACTCATTAATTAAGATAGCATCAAAAACATTCGAAAAAGCCGCAAACAAGTCCAGGCGTCCACAAAACTAACCGCTGACATGTTCATTAGAGCCGATAGAGTTGGGTTTTCGTCTCGTTTCATTTGTATAATGGATTCAAATTTAAATCATATCCGATCCATCGATAAAGCTTATCCACTTCATATTTTTAATGATGTCACAACTTTTAGTTATCTTCTGTTGTGATGTGTCGAACCATTTTGACCGGTACGCCCCTGTTTTTAAAGCCAATTTGCCGTGTCACGTTGCTGCTACGCATACCAGAATAATTCAAACCACATTTTATATTTGCTTTGTGCGTGATTGAAATGAAATTTGCCTCGATATTATATTAAAAAATTGAGGATCTTTGTTGTTGTTTGCAGAGATAATTTTTTTTTGTATCTTAATGCCATTATAATTAGATCCATTAGGATTATATATTTCTTTTGCCAAAAGTACTTAGTTTATCTAAGTTACAAAACATATTCTATAATTAGGTAAATTACATTAAAGATTATAAAAATTTTGCAATTATCGTAAATAATATTCATTGGTAATAAGGGTTTAAATTTGCAGGACTACTTTTTCACTTTTAATATTATAATGACGTCAATCAAGGTGCAATGTTGCGCGATGATTGGATGTAATTAACATGAGCCTGTGATGAGTTTGATGTGGCGGTCGCCGGTCGTGTGATGGACTTGATAGTGCTTTATTAATGTTTTGTTTGGTATTTTCCAGCTGTCCTTTAAAATAATATAGTGTTTTTTGTCTAAAATTTTTCTAATATTTTAAGGCTTAAACCTGGCCTGAAATGTGAAGTTTTTTTAAGATAAAAAATAGCGAAATAGATCCAGTCGTTCTCGAGTTAAAGCGAGTCACATAAATGCCTTCCATTTCTTTATAATAAGATGATACACTGTTTTCCCAAAAGTACAGAGATATTATAAAAAAGTAAAGAGATTTTGATGTTACTTTGAGCACTTTAAAATGTTACTGAAATATGATACAATTTCTGCACTATTCTAGTGCTTAAATATCAAAATCACTTCCACTCTATGCTGCACCGACAGTAGATCAAATTAAAAATCCGTTGGGGCACCACTTGCGGGTATGGTCGTCTTGGTGCTTTCTAATTAACGGAGAGGTCGCATTTCCGAACGCTCTTTATGATGCAGTACGAGTCACAAGCTCAGAGCGTATAATATATTATCTTTCGGGAATTTCGTTTGTTGGTGTTTACAATAATTATAGTATTATAATACCCTTAAAATATATTCGGTATCTAATTTGTGAAATAGAAAAAATCAAAATTTCGCACAATGAATTATATTGTTAGCTGTCAAGTCAAAGTCGAGATGGAGAGTAAAACTGAAAAGTGTCGTAAAAATTTATTGACAAAATATTCTTTATATATTATACAATTTTTTAGAACTTCGTTCAACAATTATAATTAGGTATATTTATACCTAAATATAGTACTAGAATATATTACGTCATAATCTATTGACTCACCATAATAATAATAATAATAATCTTTATTGATAACAATACAGGTAGGTACATTGTTTCAATGTTGAACACTTGCAATATTTTGTTACATTATCTTATTTTAGCATCCAAAACAATTTTACTCTACTAAGTACCTAAACTAGGTCACATGTAAGTAATTGAACATTGTATATAATATAATATATGTATTAATTTATAAATGAAAAAAATGTTAATAATTTTTATATTATATTCCTACCGTCATACATAAAATGTTACAATGATATAGTAGTAATGTAGCATTGGGTATCAACTATCAGGTGATAGACACCCCGGGCATCCTGGACCATCCGCTGGAGGAGCGCAACGTGATCGAGATGCAGGCGGTGACGGCGCTGGCGCACCTGCGCGCCGCCGTGCTGTACTTCATCGACCCCTCCGAGCAGTGCGGCCACAGCATCGAGGAGCAGATCTCGCTGTTGGACAGCATCAAGCCGCTGTTCGCCAACAAGCCGCTGGTGGTGGTGCTCAACAAGGTGGACGTCGTGCAGCCCGAGGACCTGCCACCCGCCAAGCGCGCGCTCATACAACAGCTGGAGGCCGCCTGCGCCAACGAGAACCTCGTCAAGTGAGTACTGACTCGAATTTTTTTTGGTTTTGCTCATTCTATTGGTTTTACCCGACTGCACCTTACGAGATCAAATGCAACAAGCTGCTTGCTGCATTTGATCTCGCTGCTGCGATTTGCGATTTGAGCTTGCTGCTCGATTGTATGGTCTTTGGAACAATCTAGACCAGAGACTATAAGCAGCTTGTTGCATTTGATCTCGTAAGATGTTATTAGATTAGTCTTTAACTTGCTCTGGCCCCTGAGGATGACATTGGAACTCCAAACGCATGCTGCTTTTTTAATGAATTCCTATAAACATGCTGATGCACAAAAAAAACTTCACAAGTGATTTATTATGTATTAGACGACCTCTGTGGCTCAGTGGATAGCACGTTGGTAGCTTAAGCCGGGGGTCGCG
>DWUD01000125.1:0-11528 GCA_018236485.1 Plebejus idas
AACGCCAAACGCCTTCACGATCGAATGTCAAACAAAAAACTCACACTAGGCACCCAGAAGGCAGCAAAAAGACAACGATCTATGAAAATAATTTGTATTAAATTAAACATAACATCTAAATATTATGATACACAATAACAAGAGGTGGTAAACGAATTCCAGAAGACTTCCAGATGGCACTCCAAACTAGACCCTAACAGAGTATCATTAGGTTCGAAAGTGGAAATTTACAACTACACCGTTAACTCTATTTACATTATCTTTGTAGAAATAATCACATTATAATAAAGTTTGCAACTTAATCTGATGGAGACATTATATTATAACAATTTACAAAACTCGAACCATCATAATAACACTATGCTATATTTACAAATTTTCTAAATTATTCAAGTTACACATACCTTCTTCTATCATTCAAACAAACACTCTTTCCTCTTTCACGCGTAACATTTATGCCAGGTTTGATATATTTACACAGGAAGTCAGAGGTACTGGAGAGGATAAACAACATTGTCAGATAAACACCTTAATAATAATTGCCCAAGGTCAGAGTCTTTGGCGGAGTAAAGCTACCGTCGCAACATCATCACCAACAGAGTCCTTAGTAAGCAACCAACGTCTCAGTGAAATCTACATCTAACACTATATATTATTCATAAACTTGCAAAAACTCGAGCTGGACCCTCGGATCTAAAGTATTACGTTACATGGCATCAGTAGACTCTACTGCTATAACGGTCTGGCAAACAGCAGCCTGTCGCTTCCCTGCCGCCGCATCATCTCCGCGGCAGCCGGCGTCGCCACAAACACCGTCGGCTGCCCCGATATCTCCACGAAGCTGCCCCTCTTCCGGTGCTTCGAGCTCAGGCGCCGGTCCAGCCTCGTGTCGAACGCGTCCTCCACCTCGCTGTGATCGTAGTCCACGGTCGGCTCGTTCATTTCCTTCCTTCTGTAGTTCTTCCCGTTCAGGTAGTATGATTGCGACACGTTGGGCGTCGAGATGTGCTTGGCCAGTCTGCCCCCCGACCCGATCCTCTCGAACGAGGGGAAGTGTCGCTGGATGTTCTCGGAGAAGGACTGCCGGCGGTGGCTGTACCTTCTGTTCGTGAAGGGCTGGTTGTTGAACGACGCCCGCCTGATAAACTTCTGCTCCTGATCCGCGCGTTTCTTTGTCTTCGATTTTAGTGAATCTTCGTAGCTACACCTAAAATATAAAAAATGTATATTGTTGCTCGTGTTACAAAATGTGGGAAAATGATGAATGATATTCATTTCTTTCCAAGGAAATTGTATAACATTGGCTGGCTTACTCGGACTCGAAATTTATGGACCTCGAAAATGTAAGCAGATACAGCCAATATCACTTTCGTAATTTGAACACTGACGTGGGCTTTATTCGGAAAATGCTACGATAACTTTGAATTTACAAAATTAGACATTTAAGATACAATATGGAAGTAACTAGTTTTTACACTTGTTGCTATAGTCGACGAAAGTCACTATTTTCCTAAATAATAATAAATATTATATTGTTATATTTTCGAGATTCTTGCTGCACAAAGTTTGTTATTTAGTGAAATAACTGCAAAATCGCATCGCATCGGAAATATCTGCGACAAAGTTCATAATAAAAATGATATTACGATGCGATGCGAATTCGCAATTTTGTGTGGGAGCCCAAAATGGCGAAGAAACTTTAGCACTTACCCGCTACTCTCCTCCGAGGTGTGAGCGCTGGACTGTCCACAAGCGCAACGGGCGGCCTCGGCGATGCCCGAGTCCTGTCCACTGGAATTCACGGACGTTATTGATGTGTCTTGACCCCTCCTATGTGAATACGTGTATGAGTGTGTGCCGTCAGCTGTGTGTTAGTAGGGTGCATGCTGGTTAGAACACTAAACATTTAATTAATAATAAGTTTAATTGAGTTTACTGAAAGTCGTTTAATTTGTCGCATCAAGTGAATATGGCATCATTCTGGTACCTTATATGAGAATAATTAGTAAGTATTCTCTAAAATTAAGAAATAAAATGTTTTAATTTTGATGCTCGATTCTTCCTTAGTCTTACCTTTTTTGCAGAGGTCGCTGGTTGAACTTTATACACATTCTCTCGTGTTTTTCCGAGGCGTTTATGTCGGCGAATTGACTCTTTATGCATTTCTGATGCGCTTTTCCGAATTCCTCGATTGTATTTCCATGGGGGCAGGTGTTTTTCAACGTGCTCGTGTTAATGACGTCTATGTATGAGTCCGCCTCGCTGTAGGACTGATTCAGTTCCTGGCACTGGTTGCTTCCCGACGGAAAGAGACCTCCATATTTAGTAAGGTGCTCGGTGGAGAAAGCGTTTAGACGTTGTTGGGAAAATGGTTTGTGACGATGTCTGTTAGGAAAAGATAGTAGAAGAGTAATTCAAAGATAAATTTGTTAATTCTACGTAATAATAATGTTATAGTTAGAGTAAAAGATATAAAATAAATACATTACTCGACTTTGATGGAGATTAATAAGAAGAAGTAGAAGCAACAATTATTTACATTGAAAAAGCTATTTTAAGAGAAATAGTGATTGGCATGCTTTCTTTTGGGATGGTGATGATGTCTGAAAGACGTAAGAAAAAAAACCGCTTATTGAAAGCGTAAATAATTAGAAAATAGTGAAGAATATGAGCTTAAGAAAATGATTAAATCGTAGACCTATTGACAGACCTGGCTGGAGGCACAGGTATACCTGTAACTGAGCGGCACGAGGCTCCTAAGTATGAGTCCTTGGGCTTTGCTACCAATGGATGTAATCAATTTATAAATTATCTAAGAATGTATGGTATCCTACGACAATTATTAGGAACGAATAATCCTAAATGACTACTTTTGTCACTGATGAGAATTGAGATTTAATGATATGAGATCGATGATAGAACCAAACTTGTTAAATAATGACTACTAATCTTATGTCAATTTTGTTAAATATTTACCTTCTCGTCCTCCGAACACATAGTATACATATTGCTGTGGTACAAGCTCCAATGAAAACGAGACATCCAAGAGCAACAATGCTTATTTCTATAGTACTCAAGGACTGGCCACTGCGCGCCTGTACCATAGCTGTGTCGCCGACTTCCAAAACTTTAAATCCAACCAAATCTTGGCGCAAGGACAACTCACGTTTTGTTAGTGCCCTTTAAAATTGTAATTGAAATATTATTTTCGGTACATAAAATATTAATTAATATAACTTGTGAATATTTTCAACAAATTGTAAGTACTTACTTTTGTAGAGTCTCCATATCGATAATCGCATTAGAAATTTGGTCAACTGCGTAAATGTACAAGTCGGTCCTGTAATAAATGTCACTATATTTTAAAAAGTTCTATGGCATGATGTTATTATGAAAACAATAATTTAATAAAACGTACGCATATCCATCCATAGTTGATTTGGAACTGGATTCTATTCGTCTAACACGAATATCGAATCCGGTAGCATTGGACAGATATCGAGTTATATTATCCAATTCCTTTTCTACTTCCGTCGGTTTTGCTCCGAGTACAATAACTAATTGTTTGTTTTCATCTAGGACATATACCTGCAAAATATTGTTTACATTACTGTGATACCAACATAATATTCACAATTTTTATAATAACTAAGAAAAGGATAACGAGCAACTCACAAAAACGTTTGCAATCGCTGAACGGCCATCGTCAGCGCCCCGGCGGTCTGTTGCTTTCACATCAAAGCCAATAACGCGACCGGCATCTCTCAAAAATGTACCCGATGCCCGAACTCGACCGGTAACTGCATCTACAGTGAATCTCGAACTCTCGGTGTTGATCACTTGATACCGAATGTCCGAGTTAATTCCCACGTCAGCGTCAACAGCCTGTGATATATGTTACTATTATTTTCTCATGATACATAATTTTAAGTGTCACCCTAAGGATTCAAATATTTGAGTATTTTATATTACTTACCTGTAGCTGAATTACTTCGTAGCCATATGAAGCTGTAGTAGGGATAGCCGTCACCATGGGACGCCCACCGTTTATAAATTTAGGAGCATTATCATTAACATCCTTTATTCTTACTACGATTTTAACGTCGAACTTTGTCATTCCTTCGAGAACTTCATCTGATACCGGGTAAATCATGTGTGGCAGTTCTCTACTTACTTTTTGTCTTTCAGCTCTGACTATAATTTCATACATGTCTTTCGCTTCACGGTCAGGACTTCTGATTAAGTATAAGGTACCGTTTCTTGGGTCTATAACAAAAGTTCTTTTAACATCTGTATCGTTTTCGTTTAGGATGAAATACCGCATTTTATTATTTTCGTAATACTCAGTCAGGTTGAGGGTGAGAAGTTCTACAGGTGTGTGAACGTTTTCATCAATTTCCAATTCATAGTATCGCGATATAAAAACGGGCTTATCATACACCTCTATTTCATCGGGGACATCTTTTACAGTTAACATTACAATAGCAGTTGAGCTCAAGCTAGGTGATCCCAAATCAGAAGCCACGACCGTTATGTTATGTATTTTTTGACTTTCGTAGTCAAGTCTTCCAGTTGTCGTCAATATGCCTTCTTTAGAATCAATGTTAAATAAATTTGGTTGATTTTTTCTTTGTGGTAAACTATACAATATCAAACCATTGCCGTTTCCAATGAAATCAGAATCATTTGCGTAAACTCTTGTTACTGTTGTTCCAATAGGCGCATTTTCATCTAAAGCAGCTTTGTATATGGGAATCATCATTACCGATTCAAAATTATGATTCGGTAATTCATCTGCTTCTGGATGTTTCCATTCAAGTACTTCATTGTAAGCAAAAAATTTTGGTGCGTTGTCATTGACATCCAACACCTCGACTTCCACAGTAACTGAAGATGATAGCTTTTTATCAAGGCCATTATCTTGAGCTACTACTGTTAAAATATATTTTTCTTCCTTCTCTCTGTCGAGCACTCCGTTGACACTAAAAACTCCACTTAGTGGAGCTATTTCAAATGGCAAATCTTTGCCTGATGATTGGATATGATAAGTCAAATTAGCATTTTGGCCAAAATCTGCATCAGTTGCATCTACTTTACCCAGAACTCTTCTATTATATTGAGCTTCTTCAACGTTAAAACTGTACCATGATTTCTTAAACATTGGAAAATGGTCATTGATGTCTTTAATAAATATTCGAAGAACTATATGATCACTAAGATTTCCACCATCAACTACTGAAATATTTAGGCGGAATTCTGATTCAGGTGGCAAGGTTCGAGCTGCTATAATTTGACCATATTTTTCGTTGATTACAAAATATCTTTTTACTTGCAGGGCATTAGCAGGAAGAGCATACGGCGGTGTAAATATTTCTGATACAAATTCGTATCTAAGTTGACCATTAACACCAACATCTAAATCAACAGCACCTAACTTTAAAACTACAGTACCAATCGCTATGTTTTCTGGTATACTAAACAAAGGGGAATCTGCTGTCACCGAAAATTTGTTCTTAGGCTTAGCCTTTAATTTGATTAGTTTTCCTGAAGAATTACTAATAGTTTCCCGGTAAATATTAATGGAACATTTTTCGTAATTTTCTGAGAAATCAATATTTTCACCTAAAGGTATAATTATTTCATTAAACTTGGGAGCGTTATCATTTTCGTCTAAAATATTTATTAAAAGTTTTGCTTCTGATTTTAGGTTTCCGTTATCACGAGCCACAATTCTAAATGAATAGGAATCTTTTTCTTCACGATCTAAAGAACTACCTACGAAAGAAACAATTCCTGTCTCTTCATCCACGTTGAATAGTTCATTACCATTGCCGAGCAAATTGTAGGTAAATATGGCATTTTCATTAACATCCGCATCTTTAGCTGTGATTCTGTTATTCATTTTAACTTCAGTTTCTTTTGGTGCATTTTCGTTTATAACACCTTCGTATACTGGAAATTCAAATACTGGAGCGTTATCGTTGTCATCGTCGACGTGAATTGTAATTTGATAAAGACCCGCTCCAGATATTACTCCTTTATTAAATTCAGCAATCACAGTTAACGTATAAGTTGACCTGTGTTCTCTATCTAATGGTTTTTGAGCAAATATGGTCCCATCTTGTCCTGAAAATATAATCGATCATATATTTTTATTGTCATTATACTCTGACAAATAATATTACAATACACTTAAAATATCGTCGTTCTAGATGTAATGACTTGTAACTACCGACGATATATTTATTTACCTTAAAAATTTGTTGTTATAATATAGGTATAATAGTCCTCTTACCGATTGCAATTTCGTCAGATACATCTTGTTGATTTGCAATAATAAATCTAAAATTGCGGGAATTATTGATGGAGACAGAACTCATATTCAAGTTGAATATTTGGCCAATGGTAGCACCAGCTACGTTTTCCTTGACATGGAACACCAAAGGTGCGTGCTTTCCTCTGAAAAATGAGGTAATACTTTATTGACACCAAATATTATAAAACAGATTAACGTGACAGTTAAAAATAATTACCTACTTCAAGAAAATTCCCCTTTCATCATTTACGTCGACAACGTGTACAGTTGCATTTGTTGTTAATGTTACATTGTGTTTCTCTTGTATAGCAACTGCTTCAAAGTCATAAAGTGGTCGTTCAAATTTATCCAAGGAATCTATTACAGTAATTACGCCAGATCTTTCTTCAACAGCGAATGGGACTAAAAACAAAGTTTACGTTTCTCTAAATTTATCATCATTACTGATTGCAAATGATTAAGATTTTAAATTTAATAAACATACCTCCCTCTTCATAACCGTGTAATAAATCGTAAGTAACATCCGTTTTTTCCATTGCGTCATTTACTTTTATTTGTCCCACGCTAGTGCCAATACCGACATTGGATCCAACCCAAAATTCGTACGGCGCACCTATAAAGTCAGGTCTGTCTGACCTGGAACCTATCATTGCAATAAATATATTTATTTATTTATTACTAAGCAATTTAAAAATCTCATATTTATTGTATCGAAATAGAGTACTTACCTTTTGAACCAAACACATCGATAGTAACAACAGCTAGAGAATATCTGCGTTCACTTGGGTTCGTTGGCTGATCTGAAGCTTCTATAAATAGTGCATGTCTTCCTTCAATTACTGGCGATTCTGCTAACGTTATTACACCAGTTTTTACGTCAACTTGAAAAGGAGATGTTATTGTTAAATTGGACGTTCTTTGCAGATCGTACAAAACAAGACCATTTCTTCCCTGGTCTGGGTCAACAGCTTTGACTTTTCCAATTTCAGTTCCAACTTTTGCGTTTGATTTTACTGCAAATTCATACAAATTGCTAGGAACGAATATAGGATTATTATCGTTAGCATCTAGCAACGTTACTTCAACAGTTACAAAGGATATTAATTGATTAATATCTTCAAAATATTCGATGTTTTCTCTATTGCTCCCAATCTTGTCAGGAAAAACGTAAGTTGTTTTGTCCTTCATATTTTGTAAATTAGACGTGGGATTTCGCCGTATTTTTGATAATCGTTGCTTGTCTAAAAATGTTCCAACTACACTCGGTTTCTTTTCATTCGCAAAAACCTTCATACGCAGTGACGAATGTTGTTCTCTGTCTAACTCCGACTGAAATTGAAAAAAAAAACGAGTATTATTCTATGTAATATTTATTTACCATTAATTACTATAGTTTTGGTAAAGTAACTAAGTTGTAACAAACACGAAAAATAAAATTATTTTACCTGATTCCTAACTGTGAGCCAGCCAGTTCTAGGATCGATAGAGAAGGCGCCCTTGGAGTCGTTTAACTCGTACGTAAATTCGCCATTTTCACCTTGATCCTTATCTGTTGCCATCACTTGCAGCACACTGAAACCTAATGAAGTAAACGTTATATTATATGTATTTTGCATGGATCCTCTTTAACATAGATTCTTAACTAAGGAATCATAAATACCATTGGGCAAATTCTCCACGATGCTAATGTTGTAGAAGTCCACTTCGAATTCGGGTAAGTTATCATTTAGATCCATCATCTCGACTTCAATTCGAGCGAGTGCTGTTTTCAGCGGGTTATCTACCTGCGATGCTTGGACTTGTAGCACGTAGGAGTTTCCTGAAACATGAAAATATATTGCTACAGGAACAACCTATCATTTTGTTACGCTTAATAGTTTATCAATAATATCGTTATCGTGTCATTGTTTTTAACACATTAGATTTACCTATATTTATTTATTTATTTTGTTTATGCAGTAGAGTTTTGATCATCTCAATAACAATTTAACGTACTAATATAGTTATTGCTGAGCATATCGATATTGATTTAGGTGTATCTATTTATATTAACGTTGAGGTCTATCATATTTCGTATTACACTACTATCTCAAAATTACGTATGCAACTCGCTGTAAAGAAACATAGCAGTTACTTTGATCAAGTTTCAATTCTTTTCTGTTTTATTCATGCATCAAAACAGAGTATCAGTCGACAGTTCATCAGCCTTACCCCCGAAACTGATATGATTTTGATTTACGAGTTTGATTAGTTCCAAATTGAGCCGCAGCACGATTTTGCGCTAGTATACATAATATTTATTATGTCGGAAGTAGCAAAAGCTGTTGAAGTCGAGCTGATACAATTCTGTTTCGGTCAGGGCAGGGGTAAGGTAATACCTGGCAGCGTCGGCTCCGCGTCCAGGTCTATCTCCTTCTCCAGGAACAGGCTGCCGTTAAGCGCGCTGAGCAGGAACAGCCGGCGCTCGTTGCCGGAGATCAGCTCGTACCGCACCGGCGCCGCCACGCCCGCGTCCTGGTCGAAGGCGCGGATCGGCTGCTCGAATATCAGCTCCTGGTGGATTCTCTTGCCCTGAAATTAAAATGTAAGTATTTAAAAAATTTCAGGAACAAAAAGAAATGGGTTACAAATACTTCAGTTTGAATAGGGACTATTACGTAAAGTCGGTCGGTAAGGGCGCTACTAGACTAAAATCCGAAATGTTGCACACGCCAAATCGGAATATTGACTGAAGCGGTGTGAAACATCCTTTTGTTTACTGTCTGTGCTGGTGTTGCCGTCTAGCCAGCATGACTATTAGCTATTAGTCATATTTTTATAACTCTGCAGTAAAATCAGTTGATGGCCTTATCTATTAACAATGTGCAGTCCTTGCTATAAATTTTTTGCTAATAGCTTCCTGTAAATTTTTTAGACATTTTCAATAGAAACATAGAATTAAACTCTAGTAATTTACCACCAGTGGGTAGAACTCTGGTATCCTGGTGCGGTAGACGTCGCGCGTGAACTTGGGTGGCAGGTCATCGTTGTCCTGCACCATGATGTGGACGGTTATGTTGGTACTGCGAGGAGGCGAGCCGCGGTCCTGGAAAATACAACTTTTATGTCAATTAGCTAGCAAGAAAAACAAAATAAGACAAGATTATTTACATCACGTTATGAAAACATTACTTATATCGATGATTATTTATAATATTGTCACCGTCCTTTGAAGAAAAATGTACAATAAATGGCTTCTAAGCTTCTATGGAAGGCGCACAAGCTTTGAAAAATTATAAGAACCCTTTTCATGTCGTACATAGCCCGAGCTTGGGCCTGGTCTGCGTGCAAGTTGCCAGCATCCTATCATTTCATAAAATATGTTTTTCCTATGCAGATCCGCTCGCGGGCTATAATATGACAGAGCCTAAGATAAGAGAGAAGAAGTTGCGAGGCATTTTGTCATATTTTGACTTCATATCTCTCGGGCGTGCATTTATTACTCACCGAAGCAGTGACAGTGAGGAAGAACTCTTTATCCCCGTTGTCATAGTCGAGTGGCTTGGCGAGCAGGAGCGCGGGCTTGTGCGAGCTCTCCAGTGCAAACCGGCCGTCGTTTCCCGCGCTGATGCTGTACTGGACATCCGAGTTGGGGGTGTTCGGCTTGTCCCGGTCCACCGCGCGGATACCCTTGAAGATCGTTAGACCTGGAATGCATGAGGATTCTGTGTTAAAATAGGGTAAAGGGCCACGCTTTAGAACCTTCTTCGGGCATCTTCGGTAGCGTAAAAGGCAAATGCTTTGTTAGACTGGCCGTATTCCAACATACCTTATAACAAAGCATTGGAGTTATATTTGTATTCTGCGACATAAAATACTTAATTCTGTCCTGTAAACTAAGCTTTTTATGTCAATGAACTGTAAAAAGGCATCGAGTATTTCTTATTCACACTTGTAATGTGGGTTTTGATTGTGTAGTATGAAGCAACAACTGTGTATATCATATTCTTTATCTCCAATCATACTACAAAGCATCTAACGAGCGCGGCCCACGCGCCTGTAAGTGATCCACTAACGACAGCGCGTTATATTAAATTGCCTTCGAGGAGTCACCATTTTCATATCGTTGTCAGACCTTAAGCCTACTGGAAATAGTTTTTTCGGTAGAGGTCTTATATAACCCAGTCTACAGGTGATAGTTTATTTTGCACAGAGAACATTTACAATATTATACAGTTTATATGGACATAAAGATAATGATTATTTCATTTAGCTGTTGTGCCTTTCTGCAGAGAGCTACGAATACCCTACTAAAATATTAATATGTCATTGTAAGCTGTAAAACATTTATAAAGTCGGGGTAAATTCAGGGACCCATTGGTCTCATGGTGTTGTGTTTGCTGTGCATTTTTTGCTCAGTGAGTGTGTAATAATGTTTGTGTTGATAATATTATACTCCTTTGAACCCAGTATGTTGGTTGGCTATATGACGTCTACATAATATAGGCCTCAAAGTATTGATGGTACTGACATTAAGTTTTGCTTGGTAAGTGTATTTTTAACTCGATATAAAGCTTTTGAGCCCCCTGTGGTTGTTAATATATCGTCTACTACATTATATTATGTAGACATTAAAGTATCTGATGGTACTGACCTGTGGGTGTGAGCTCGTCAACGGCGACCCGGTACGGCGTGTCGACGAACTGCGGTGCGTTGTCGTTGACGTCCTCCACGTACACCGTCACCGACAGGTACGCCGACACCTGACGACAAGTGGAAGTGGTCATACAAAAAGGTAAAGGTGCCTTTTGGCAGCGGGCGACATGAAGCAACCGCAGACGACCCCCGTCCCCCGCGTTCCATTTGATGTTAAAAATGTCACGACGACATGTCGTCTGCTGCCGCTTCATGTAGCCGGCTTCCAACTTGTACCTTAAGTAACCTTAGGTAACCCTGGAATATACGGGTAGATTAAGGAGTATGGACTTAAAAAAAACAAGGAAATTCAGGTGGTTTTATAAGGATACATAAAAGATGTTACCAGGTGTAACGAAAATTGCACTGGTGGACTAGGGAAAGGATAATAATATATTTTATTGTTCTCATACAAGTGACGAAATACCTTAATGGGAAGTAAAGATCTTTAAGCCGAAGCATGAAAAGTAGCATAGTAAGGGTCTGTTTCACTACTTCCTGATAAGTGCTGGATAGGCTATCCACCACTTAACTTGAC
>DWUD01000126.1:0-11518 GCA_018236485.1 Plebejus idas
ACTGCGATTGCCGATTTGCGAAAAGGTACGGTTTCCGTGAAATTCCTAATTTACGCGGGCGAAGCCGGGCGGAACGTCTAGTAATATTATAATGAGAAAGTGTGTCGGTCTGTCTGTTTGTTGTGCCATTACGCTTAACACACTACGCATTTACGCAGATCTAGGTTACTAGGGTATTAAAAAAAAAATGTTCTTGTTAAGTATAACATTTGCACCGAAATATTATACTTAACAAGCATCAATCAAAATTGAAACTGAAAACCTAGAAAATAAGCGTTAGATTATCCAAAATTGACAATGTCACCAATGATTTTAAAACGCCTTTTCCAAGATTTCCAAGAATCCGCGATCGACGGATTAAAACTCTCACATTGTGTTACTAACTGCCACACTCAAAGATAAATATTACTTAACTTTAATTAAATTAACATTTTGTCATAAACCCCATACATTATCACTATCAATCACTTCATTAAATTGCAGTTTAATTATCATTAAATGTCTCTGAATGCGGCCGTCAGTCTACGTTTCTACCAGAGATGTGTTGCGAGGAATGTGTTCTTGAGAATCAATAGAATCGCTTCATTGACGTGAGCTTGCCGTGACCTCGCTCAGCGCAGCGATTCCATTGGATCTAAAAACACATTTCTCGCCACACTCTTACCGTGGGAGAGCCATGCTTCGGCACGAATGGGCCGGCTCGACCGGAGAAATACCACGGGCTCACAAAAAAAGCGGCGTGAAACAGCGCATGCGCTGTGATTTCGCCGAGTGAGTTTACCGGAGGCCCAATCCCCTACCCTTTTCCCTTCCATACCCTCCCTATTTCCTTCTCTACCCTCCCCTATTCCTTTCCCTCCCCTATTACCCTATTTCCTCGTAAAAGGCAAGCAACGCACCTGCAGCTCTTCTGATGCTGCGCGTGTCCATGGGCGACGGAAGTTGCTTTCCATCAGGTGACCCGTTTGCTCGTTTGCCCCCTTTTTTCATTAAAAAAAAACATCTCTAGTAGAAACGTAGCCTAAGGCCCTCGCCACACATCTCTGGTAGAAACGTAGCCTAAGGCCCTCGCCACACATCTCTGGTAGAAACGTAGCCTAGTGGCGCTAATCGCTTACCTACAACCAAGCAAAAGCTTCGCAGTCTTGGTATAAAAGTCCATAGTTACTCCATATCAATAAGTAATCATTCATACCTCACAACGTAGCTCCACGTTGATATTTTCTATTCTCGAGGCCATGAACTGTGAGGACATCTTAATAGTTTTATCCACGATCAGTTTGTTCTTGCGGCGTCTTTTCGGTGCATGGCCGGCGGCGTCTTGCAAGTCCTGAAAATCAACGTTTTTTTATTGAAATTCTAATATAACTGGTTACTTCTACAAACGCAAATTATTGATGTTTAAAACGAAAAGAGTATGATAAACAGTAAACTTAAAAATTGTAAAGGGTAGTCTAACATTATTACATTGATTAGAAAAAGATTAGTAGTTCGTCACTGTATGCACATCCATAATTTGCAGAATTGCTTAAAAATCTAGCTACCTACACTTCATTTTTCATCAAACAAAAAAATAAATTAAATCCATAAAATAAAACTCGATCACATAATAACGATAACTTCGAGTTATATTAAATAGCGAAACAATTAACGGAAACCCACAAAATATAATATTACCTATACGATTCTTGCACTTGTCTCTAACATACAATTTTTTTAAACTACCCTCTAAAATGAGTTTATCGACCTTCTTTAATTTTTAACACCTTTTTTAGATTTCAGTGTTTTTTATAATAAAATATATAAATTATAAAAACAGCTAGTTTTTATTTTTGTATATATTTACTTATGCACAATTTTTTATTGCTTAGTAATAATAATTTTAGATATAATAACTAATAAGTGATTAAGAAAATACAATTAGTATAAAAAAAATAATTTGATTGCAACGGAAATATAGAGATACAAATAGAAAAACAAAATAATTACTTCAAGTACAAATTCTTCTTCCTCTCTTCTCCTCCTTTCACTTGAATCTTCACTCTGAGCCTGTTCCAGTGGCTGGGCCGTTTCTATGTCTGGGCCCTTATTACTAGGTAATAAAAATTATTATGAAAATGAATAAGAATTATGTTAAATTAATTAAGACACCATATATAACATATCAAAACCTAACACTTAAATGCTCTATTTGTTAATATCGTTCGTAATATAAAGGGAAGAAAGGAAAGGAAATTACAATAGAACAGAAAAGGGTAATGTTGTGGAACTAACTTATCTATCACAGGAGCTGGTAGGTCGGGTTGGATTTCAGGCATGTCAGGAATTTCTGTGAGTACAAGAATGGTTAGTAAAGAAAAAACATTAAATTAATTTTAAATCCTAGAATATAAGTATGCAGGTGGAATTGTATACAACATTTTAGATGATAATATGATGCTACTTTCACAGTGAACTCTACACAAGGGACTCTACAAGTCTACACACCCTGAAGTACCTAATGATTATACATTTTTTTGCTACACTCTGTAGGTATATTTTTTTGTTTAATTTTAAAAAATAATAATAACTACCTTTTTCAAAATCTGCGGCTGGTAATTGTGACTCTCCCATTGCTATAAAAAGAGTTAGAGGTATATTAAAATTGTGTTCATTGATTAAAAAGTACTTATATTAAAAAAAAAATAACTTCTTAATATGGGAAGACTTAAATAATTAGTTCTAACTTAACCCATCAATACCCAAGCTGCAGCCGGCTGCCACATAGCAATTGAAAATCTATTGTATCTGCGATACCCACGATGGAGGTGTTAATTAGGTAGTAGGTGAGACAAAATTGGGTGTCTAAGGTTCAGATGCCAGGGCATATTAGATAGTGACAACAAGACACCTAGATTTTCAAGGGTATACGATCCATATTATCCTACTTATCCTTTGATTACTTACACTTCTTGAACGCTGATATATCATGTTCAGACACTCCCTCCATGACGGGTCTAAATGCGGATACCTCGAGCCTGGAGCGAGCGGTCTCATTTACAGAGACCGACAGAGCACTAATCTGTTCCCTGTGCTCCCCCGCTCTCATCACCTCCATCACTTGCTCCTGCACTTGCATCTCTCCAAAACCATCCTATTAATTATAAATTATTATAAAAGCTTTTAAAAATAATGTTGTGTAGATTGTTTCCAAATTATACTATAAGTTTGACAATGTAAATTAGTTTTTGACAAAGTAAAAATTATAATAGTTTTACATACATCTAAAAGTATCTGATTTTGGGGTAATGTTGGCTCTCTCAATGTGATGTCCTCAATATTTGCCACCACATTGCCACTATTCTGAAATCAGGAGTACAAGGAAATTTTACAAGTAGTAAATAATGATATTAAATAATATTTTCATAGCTTGCAGCTTGCTGGCAAACCTCTATTCTTTCTGCAACTCTTTCTTCATCTGGTACCTCTTCAATGATCAATGGAGCAAGTTGGGGCCTTCTTTGTACAGTTGCTGGTTCATCATCCTCACTTGCCCATCTAAAGAGATCAAAAGAATAAAATGAATTAATGTTAAATATACTTTTTAGTTATATTTAAATATAATTAACTCAGTCCACCATCCACTTACTTTTTATTAGTTACTTTCATAACACGAGCATCGATCATGCATAGTTCTCCTGAAACATTGACTTGTGACAGAATTTTTTGGAAACTGAAGTGGGAAGTTCTGATCAATTATATAATTTTTAAAGTAGGTACTCTAATTTGATTTTTTGAATATAGAGAAACATAAAAATTCAAAGTATACAAACTACAAACCCATAAACACAGAAACTTTTCTTTGGTAAAGGCGCACAACTCCTCTCAGCAATTGAGAACTCAGACGGAGGGAAAATCTGTTTGCCGGTCGTCCAGACTCATTTTTTATGACTTCCAATAAGTCTTCACTGTAAAACCAAGTATTAAAAGAAATTACAAGAATAATATTATCTTCTAAGTTCTAACGCTTAGCAAAAACTTATTGTAGGTACGACTGTTTTATCTTACCAAATACGTCGAATATCTTGGGACCATAGTTGCCTATGTGATAATGTTGCAAATCGCAATGGCCATGAATCTGCTACCCAGCACAAATAAAATCTACCTCCTCTACGTAACGACTCCGCTGGAAAAAACATATTTGCTGTTTTTGAAATAATTTGCAAAAATAATATTTTGGCGGTTCGCGGCGACTTGCACGAAAAACTTGGTACTTATGAACCGAGAACGAACCAACGAGCGAGTTTCGAACTTTTTCACTTTTCGCGCCATTATTGCTTTTCCTTCTTTTTCTTAATATGGCACTTCGCTTCACTACCTATAAAACCATGGCCAGACGTGTCGAGTAAATGGCGGGAAACAATGTTCGAGTATAGCTGTAATGTAACTAATAAATAATTGTTTTCAAATGTACAACTTTCGAAAACAATTATTGTTTTCAAAAGTTGTATTTGTCCGACCGACAATGATAACAAAATAGAACTAGTCGAGTCGGTAGCGCGCGGGAATCTGGCGAGTGCGTCTCGGACGCGTTGCCTGTTCGGCCTTCGGGGCTCGGGCACGCTTGGGATTTCCAAAATTGCAGAAAGTGCAAATGACAGGGCACACCATATTATTATTGTGTTTACACTCAGCCATAATACCGCGTTGGGCAGTGGCAGCGGTATGAGGAGTGATTATTTACCACTGATCTAGTACGCGTACTTGTATAATAGAGATCAGTGTTATATACATTATCGCGCTAGCTATTTCCCTGCCCGACAATGCTGAATGTAAACGTACATTCAGCATTGTCAATACCGGCCCATGAGAATAGCTAAGAACTATTTAGAAGAATTACAAATAAAACACCAAAATTTCCTACAATAATTTATTTTTAATGTGAACTTTGGAAAGTACGAATTACGACACAATACTTTATTTTTTCTTTTACAGTTGCCGACATAACGTAAATGCAATACCTATATTATATACCGCTGTGCTACTTATTACTTACAGAAACAAATTTTACTTAAATAGTAATTAGCTAAGAAATACTCCAAATTTAGTTATGATAATATATGGTTTACAAAAAGGTGACGGCAATCCCACAGTGATTTTCATAAAATTATTTCTTACTTTGACGGTTATTATAAAAATGTCATTCAATAGTTAAATACGAACTAACGCATCGACAATACAATAATTATCAGGTATCTACAATCTACATACTTATAAAAATCTAGGTTTATTGTTTGAATATTGTTAATCTTATACAATGCCAAGTGCTTTGTTCAATCTATCAATACTAGTTTTGTTTATGTCATCCATTGTTACGCCCATACCATAAGCACGATCTAAGCACTCCTTTGCTTTCTGTGGCTTATTTTCACCGACGTAATAATTAATTAATCTGGAGAAAGCATTTCCTTTGGAGGCGTTTGATATTTTTGGGCTCGAGTTTAGATTTTCGATCATCTTTTCAATAATCTGCGGTTGTTTTCTCTCGTGCGCCTCTTGAAGGAGTCGTCTGAAAATAACGATGTCTGAATCTACTAAATGTTTGTTCCAAATACTATTTGCCTCGGAGTCTTTGCCACTTAGAAGTAACTCCATCCAGAGCAAATTCGCCGGCAATTTAAAACCTTTCGATGCAGCGAAGTCTGCAATTTTTTGACCTGAAATCAATAAATAATTTATGTCATTATTTGAATACACATTATTAAAATACAGAAGACCGAAACTAATAATTATTATACCACATTTAGTTAAAAACGTGAAACTTACATTTACTCAACATGTCTGGACTTTGTACAGCTTTGGATAACGCAACACTTCTTGGGAATTGTCTGATAATTTCATCTATGTTTTTGATTGCATCTGGCGATTCGATAGATTTGACTAATTGGTCAACATGTTGAGCACCAGACCCACTGTTGAATTTGGCGAGAGTCAATTTGTCCTCATGTGTTACTTTTTTCCGCATTGGTTCCGATAGGTGGTTACCAATTTCTTGGATTTTTACCACATTGCCATGTTCTGCTAGCGTCTTTAGTAAATACTTGATGACAGTCGCTCTAGGCATGTCACCTTCATTCATGCCCGCAAGTGTACAATTTACTGCATCGTCAATTTTTCCTTCATCCAGTAGGTTTTGAACCTTTTCTGTTATGTTAACTCTAGGAGGAGTTTGCTTCTGTTGCTTAGTTTCTTTGTTTACCGCCGGCTCTTGGTTTGGTTTTTCCTGTTGAATTTGTTGAGGAATCACGAAGGGCACGTCTCTCTTCTTTGCTTTTAGATGATTACCCAGGTACACCAGGAACTGGTCACTGGGGACTTCTCCGTCCTCCTGTAAAACTGTCCACAGTCCCAAGGCCTTCTCTGTTTCGTCAGCTTTACAATATGTCACCAGGAGATGGTAGAAAATGTTCGAGCGATCGATATGCGACAGTTCTTTGGTCGCTTCCAAAAGGCCTTCTAGGTATTCCGATTTACCCTCCTGTAAAACAATTTATAAATTGCATTAGTTGCTTTTATTACAATTTACAATATTATTAAATACCACATTTAAATGAAACTTTTCTTTATGTTAATGAACATTATGCATAATATTATGTTATTTATATTATGGATTTAATATTTATTATTATAAATTATAAAATTATTATTAAAGAAGTCTATTCATAGGCATAGTTTGACATAATTCGGCCAAATTATGCAGGCTTGTCTAACAATAAAATTAGGGAATTTGAGGCAGTAAATAATAATATATGAAGTATATCTTACGTTAACATATCTTTGGCAAGCATCATCAAGGCGTCGGTTTCTCGTGTGTAGACCGGGAGTTTCAAGAATTCGTCGGGCCTGCCTCAGTCGTCCACATTCTACAAATGCTAAAACTAAGTCGTGTAGTATATTGACTTCACCATGAATCTGTAAGTATAATTGTAATATTCAATTTATTATACTCAACAAACTTAACCCATTATACAACGTGAAATTTTAGTGGTTTTTTTCCCGCAGCAGAACGATTTACCTATAGTAGTAACTAGTACTATCGAACCATGCATGTTATTTTTTGAAAATAAAAAATATTTTTTATGACGTACTATGGAAACTACTAAATACTATGTCGATAGGCGCGAGTTACTATGGACCCGACCGATTTTTTTTTTGATTTAAACAAAAATAAACTGCGGATGATGAATCATTTTACTGCGGGAAAACAACCATTAAAATTTCACACTGTATAAAAATTGGATACAAAAAATATTCAAAGCCTAGGGTTAAAATTAAGATTTTTTTAAAGTACATACATAGCTCGGCAAATATCGATACTATAGCTCTATAATTTCCGTCGGATGTTTAACTGCTGAGTGACAATTAGGGTTGAGCAACGATTATATCAACTAAACACTAGTTATATTAACCTGTGTGCTAAGGTCAGCCAGCCACTGCAGTTTCGTTGCATCTTCTTTCATTATCAAAGCCTTCATGAGTTCTCCCTTCCATGGTGTACTTCTGTAGTGGTTACAACAATACTCAAACTCTTTGAGAGCTCCATCAAGGTCGTCTTTTACGATATGAGCTTTAATTGACGGCCCAAGAATAACATTACTAGGTTCTACATATGAATTTTCGATAAGTATTTTTGTCATCTCCTTTACCTGCAAATAGAAAAGTGAAATACTATTACAATCACTACCCCTTACAAAATTATATAATATTAAATTAAAAATGTGAATGTCTGTCTGTCTGTGCTGGAGTACCTATAATAGAAGGACACAGTTTTCGTTCCGCAAATGTTCACGTACGACAAACAAATTTATAACATCGGATTTGACATGAGCAACTGTTTAGAATATAAAAAAATATAACCTACCAATTTATCCTCCTTTTGTTCAGCTAAAACATTGAGCATTTGCCATGCTTTTGAATTTGTCATGTAATTATTGTTCGCGGGGTCTAGGCTTTTGTTTTCCATGAGGTACTTCAGAGCTTCATCATATTTGTTCGCTCTTACCAGTGCGTATGCCATTAGTATTTTTTTGTAGCCACTCAAGTTAAAGTCTGGACTTTTAGCGGCCAGCTGCGCTTGGATCTCCTTGGCCTTTTCGACTTTATCATTATCACAGTAAAATTCAAACAGTTGTGCCAGAGTTGCATTTGTTAACTCAAAGTTTGCTTCTTTTAATTGTTGCAGATAATTTGTTACTTTGTCAACATTCTTCTCCTGAATATAAAGCGAGAGCAACTGCTTATACAGATTATTTAAGTTAGCATTTTCTTTTCCTTTTAGTTTTTCGATTAGGTTCTCCACTTCGGCTGACGTGCGAGGTGCTTGTCTCCTGGTGTTATTATTTTCGAGAGGAACAATTTCCAAATCCTGTGATGTTAACTGTGTAAGTAATTCTGATATTTTAGTTGTCAGTTTATTTCCTAAATATAGTTGTATATCTTCAGCCGATGCTGTGTTAATTCTGAGCCCTTTAGAGAGTACTTCACGTAGGAGTTCTTCTGTTAAATTATCTTTAGCAACAGCTTTAACACCACTTTTAACAATACGGCCGACCTCGCTGCTATTATCAGCATTGTCTGCTTTCGAGTCGTCTCCTACATCTTCTTGTGCTGGTTGGTAGCTCGAAGTGGTTACGTGTAAAATTCGAGCAAACGATTTTATGTCCTTCGTTTTACTTAAAGCTTCTATCAGTGACCGTGCAACTAGAGAAAACTGCCCCCTTGGTCGATATTGTAGGGCTATATTTGCAGCTTCTTGTATTTCACCCCTTTCCAGTAATTCCACCATTACATTTCTTGCAGCATGTATGATGGGTACATTTGTGATTTGAAGTTTAAGAAGAACATTCTTGGGTGTGTCTTTTTTAAGTAGAGGCGGTAATATATAATCTCTGATAGCTTCTCCCGTCGGTATCAAGTTTTCGTTGCACATGGTCCTAACGATTTCTAAAAGTCCTTCTTCATCTCTTTCTTTACCCTTCTGGGCTAGCAGAGGCCAATAATAGTGCTGTCTTATTTCATATCCATCTTTCTGGAATTCCTTGAAAAGTTTTAATGCCAACTCTGATTTTCCTAGTTGTAAAGAAGCTTCAGTAGCTATGTAAATCGCTGACGGAATTATGCCTTCACTTTGTAGTTCCCTGCAAGATTGTATAATTTTGTCTACTGGTATATTCAATTTTACTAGATGCTTGACATAAAAGGCTCCTTTAAACATTGTATCTTCAGTGTTGCCAATTTTTGCCATTGTTTGAACAACTTTTCTAGCCGCTGATTCAAGACCATTGTTGAGAAGCTTGTAGACAAGAATACATACTTCTTGATTGTAGCCGAGGGCTTTATGTAAATGTGGGAATATTCTTTCCACTTTATCTTCATGACCTCCTAATGCCAAATGCTCAATAATGTCCAACAGATCCTGTCAATTAAAAAAATCATATAATAATAAAACATTCTGATATAAATAAAGTTTTTTTAATTTGATTTTATATTTTGCCTGAAGTATTTTATAGGAAAGTGTATTAAAAACTTTTATGTAAGATGAACATGATTTGAATTATACTTCAAAATAAAAAATTAATAAAAATGAACTATGAGCAAACATTTAAATTTTTAACAACTGTTTGATACTCACTCGGTCTGTCAGCAGGATATCCTTTTCTTTTGCTATTGCCAATACATTTTCAACTCCATCAATGTCTCCCTTCTTAGCATAGCCACACGCTAACAGTCCATAGGTTCTGTTTGAAGGTGACAAACCAGCTCCAGCCATTGTCTCCAACACAGCCTTAGCTCCATCAGTATCACCATGGAATGCATGGCCCATAACTAGAGCGTTTAGCACTGGTTCGGAGACAGGCATGTTCAGCTCTCTCATCTTCTCAAGGACTTTTGTGGCTCCCTCTACATCCCCTTCTTGACAGTAGCGCCACATTAATCTTTGGTATGTGACTCTGTGACAACAATTACAAAATTATTATATAATTTATTTAAATTTAGGTCCTGTTTCACTACTTCCCAATAAGTGCCGGATAGGCTATAGCCTATATCCACCACTTAACTTGACAGATAAAGTATAGAGAATCTGTCAAAAAAGTGGTGGATAGCCTATCCGGCACCTTATTAGGAACTGGTAATTTTATAACATTAAAGTAATCAATATTTATCTTAGACTGTGGCAGTTCACAGATTGCAAATGCTGTTAAGAAGAATATTAATTAAAAATATATGTAGAATTAAGTATTAAACAGTAGAAATAAAGTAAACATACCTGTTAGGCTGCAGCCCCTTCTTTTCCATCTCTTCCAAAAACTGTGCCGGAGAAAAGGCATGCTCATTTTCCAGATAAACTCGCAACAGGGCATTGTAATGAGATACATCCATAGGCACACCTCTTTCATTGAGAACATTCCATATCTTTTGCACCAGTAAAGTTCTTTGTTCAGGCAACTCTTCAGGTACAAGCTCACCTATAAAATACAATTCAATTTAACTATACCTTTGCCTATGGGTACTTTCCATTTTTATTTCTCCAGACGTTTTTAGGAACTTATTTACATTATTCAAATATGACACAATTTGCATGATTTAATAATAATTATAAATAAATGTAACATAATATAAGTACCACAGCATCTGATAACGAGGAGTGATTGGGAACTTGTAATATCATTTTTAGATCTAATTTCGTCAAATATTTCATCAATGTCCCGTTTTGTAATACGTCCGAATCTCTTAACTTCAGAGTCTATTTTTTGTAGTAAAGGCTCAAGAGATTCCTTCTTCTTGGTTGCATAATCTCGCAGGAGTACACTTAAAAGACACAAAATTTGAATTACATATAATTGAAATAAAATATATTTAATTAAAGTGAAAATTCATATAACCAACAAAAAAAATATTGAAATTGAAACACTCAATAATTGAATTCACAGTATGAAATTGAATCAGACTTACTTATTAGCTGCTGTAACAGCTTTTGTATTTAATAGTAAATTGGCTTCAGCAGTCTTTGAAGAACTTAAAATAAGGGTTCTTGCCGCACCAGTAAAGTATCGAACGAACTTTGTTGATCGTAATAACGATGACATTTTGCAGATTTGTTATTGTAAAATATGCATTAACTCAATTCCTCTTTCCTAACTTAATTGTTTTACAACAGAAATTCACAATTCCTTTTAGGAAAATCAGAATTCTTCAGGAAAATTTTTTGAGGTTAGGTTATTATGTCACCACTAAAGACTACTTCTTCTTCTTTTTTAAGTAAGGCTCAGCAGGCAGCAGGGCCATGTGCGACATACACAGCTCAGCTGCAGCCACAAACTATATAGAATGCTAACGCATGCTGCAGCCTGCAACATTATATTCTGAACATATATACTGTATTATCTATCATGGCGCCGAAAACACTGTCCGCCATAGTGTGATGTCATATTTTTTGTATTTTATACTTTCTTTATTGAAAAATTCTTTATAAAGCTAA